>CAAKHD010003056.1:15662-34439 GCA_901007705.1 Fistularia tabacaria | reverse complement strand
TTTTATCCAATCAAAATTCAGCTGTACTGTAAGTGCACTGTAAGTGAATGGCCAATTACAATTGATAGATAGTTGCGATAGCCAATCAGATCACGAGTTGTGTCAGTAAGGCCCTCTAGCTGGGCTCACGTTGACCGTGACATTTAGGAGTCCTGTGATTTGATATGGATACTTACTAGTTTCAGCCACGGCAGACGGCCGCCCCCCTGAGCTAGCTAACCTGTCCCAGGTGGGGAAGGGGTTTGTTCGCCATTTCCAGGCAAACAACTATGAGCGGTACCCCTGGCTTAAGGCTTCTGATGGACGCTGCAAATTGTTCTGCTGGGAATGCCTTTTGTTCGCAAAGGATCGATTTAGTGTGTGGAGCGACACTGGATTTGCAAACTGAAATTGTTCAACTAAGGCAGCAATGAGACACCAAAGCACATCTGTACACTTGTAAGCTACAAAGCTTTTAAAAACTTTCGGCAACAGGTCACAGAAAGTCATGATACGTAACGTTTTGACATGAAAAAGTTTTTTCACAAAGAAACTTGTTTATTGTGTAGCTGTCGCCAAAGCATGGCCGTCTTGTTAGTGTCTTTCTGATATTAAACTGTGATTTTGCAATTTATTGTACAATCTTGTTAAAGCTTGCATATTCTTTGTGGACTCATTTAATAAAACTTTTTGAAAGATAATTTTAAAAATTCTTTTATTTTTAAGTTTTGACTGTAGCATACCAGATATGTTTTAACTGCTGATGCGGGTTTGTTGATTTTTGAAATGCGACGGATAATAGCCCATTTTGTACACAACTGAGGTGATGCAATGCCTAGTAGGGCTTAAGTGTGTTTCTAAATACTCTTCATTCCTGGTGTTATAAACGCTGGCATAATGAAAGCTATTTATTGACTAAGTTGGACATCACTGAAGGCCTAACTGGGATATGCACTGCCCGCCACTGGCTTTAGCTATTGGTCAAACCCATCTGTTGATAGGTTCCTAACAGTAGCAATGTAGAGGGAATGGTTTAAATATTAAAAAAATAAATGTTTGGAGATCTGTCAAAATCTGTAACCAGTAATTATATATATATTATATGTGTCATTGCTAGTTGAAACACCAGGAATAGCTTTGTTTTTTGAGTTATTTATTTCCCTTTTTTGTTATTCCATCAACGATTTTTAAACCACTGGTGTTATTGTGGATCTATCACACATGAATGGAAATTAAAGGGTCCAGAAAGGGAACATAAAACATTAGCTAAATGAAACAATCTGAGAGATTTTTAGAGTAAAGCTGTAGTGAAGAGCAATTATAAACTCTCAGGACATTTGAAGTGGAATATTTTAAGTTCAAGCTGGGTTTCAGACAGGAAAAACAGTGGGTTTAGGCTGAGGCAGACTTCTCTCGGTTTGTTGTTGGAGCTGCTCATCTTTCCAGCCCACTTGCAGCACATATGGTCCACCTAAGCGTGTTTTGCTGTGTTGAAAGTCATATGCTCTGGGTTTTGAGACTGCTGGTGCGATCATAGCGTCATTAGCCCCAGATTTAAAGGGTTGAGAATTGTCTCATACGCCACAGAATGTTGTGAAGACATCAGCGAATACAGCCAGTGAGTCATGTTTGAGTTTTGGCAAAAATTGCTGTTGTTTCCAATGAAGTCTACACATACGTAACGAAGAGACTCATTTCAGGGCAAACACACAAATTTTCTCAGTTTCTATACATATATCTTTGGAATGTATTTTTAAATGTGGTTCACAATTGAGATAAAGCTGTTGCATTGCCAGGAAGCAGCACTTTTTAATGTGATATGTTGCACTTCTTCTTCTTCTTCTTCTTCTTCTTCTTCTTCTTCTTCTTCTTCTTCTTCTTCTTCTTCTTCTTCTTCTTCTTCTTCTTCTTCTTCTTCATCTTTTCCTTTCAGCTTTTCCCTTCAGGGGTCGCCACAATGAATCAACCTTCTCCATCTAACACTATTCTCTGTATCCTCATCTCTCACGCCAGCTACCATCATATCCTCTCTCACCACGTCCATAATTCTTCTCTTCGGTCTTCCCCTAGACCTTCTGCCTGGCATCTCCAATTACAGCATCCGTCTACCAATATAATCCCTATCCCTCCTCTATACATGACCAAACCATCTCAGTCTGGCTTTTCTGACCTTCTCTCCAAAACATCTAACATGTGCTGTCCCTCTGATGGACTCATTCCTTATTCTATCCATCTTCATCACTCCCAAGGAGAACCTCAACATCTTCATCTCTGCTACCTCCAGCTCTGCCTCCTGTCTTTTGTTCTTTGCCATCGTCTCCAAACCATACAGCATTGCTGGTCTCACCACCATCTTGTAAACCTTTCCTTTCATTCTGACTGATAGTCTTCTATCACATACAATGTCTTCTATCACATACAACCCCTGAAACTTTTCTCCACCCATTCAACCCTGCTTGAACCTGTTTCTTTACCTCTTTTCCACACTCTCCATTGCTTTGGATAATTGACCCGAAGTACTTGAAATCCACCCAACTTCTTGATCTCCACTCCTTGTAGCCTCACCGTTCCACTTGGGTCCCTCTCATTCGCACACATATATTCTGTCTTGCTGCGACTAACCTTCATTCCTCTCCTTTCCAGAGCATATGTAATATGTTGCAAAAGATGTCTGAAATATGAGGAACACAAACATATCAGAATTATAGATTTCCCATATCCTTATACTGCCATTGTTGTATCTTGAAGGTGGCTCCTCAGTCCATTTGAAATAGATATGCATATGCAAGGTTCCTGTTTATGTGTCCACCGGAGCTCTAAACTGTCATTGCACAAATTGACACTTTCAATTATGTTCATTCATTTGTATGTCTAAAAAAGCTAACCAAGTTGCATGACAGTTTCACCTCTGGACTAAATCAACAAAGTTCTCATTTTAATTACATGTAAGTACTATCTGCTGGATTTTGAAAAGGGAGGGAATTATCTTACATTTTCAATACAAGGGGAACCACATTGCAGTTACAATTGAAATTATCTGTGGTCAAATTGGACCTCTGAAATTCTCTTTGTATATCAGTCTCAAGTTTGATTAAATTTGTACTCAAGGATGAGACATGAAAAGTTTCTGTACCAACTTTTTTTCCTATAATACCAGGCATGACATGTTTTTTTTTTGTAGTACATTGAAGTGCAGAGTTGCTTTTTGTTTTGCTTTGCTTTTTCCACAAAAGAAGATTCTGAATGAATGTCTCAAACAGCGCTGCTCGGCATTGGAAGCACTGAACTTCGGAGGTCATATCTAATCTTTGGTACGAGAGATTCCAATGACTGTCAGGATCTGGGTACTGCTCACCAAGCAGCAGCCGTGCAGGAGAGTGAGCTCCGGCAGGAGTGAATCATTAAGCCTTGAGTATACATATATATATATATTTATTCACACACACACTCACACACACACACACACACACACACACACCTACACACACACAGACTGACAAATACACGAGCATTTATATGTAAATCAAACAATGTTTGGTTTACTTTATCCATATCTATATGCTATCACAGCTATAAAGTAATGATTACACAATAACACATCTTCAACATCAATTAATTAAGCTCCTTTTATTGTATTCCCTTGATAAGATAAAATACTTTATTGATCCCCATCGGGGAAATTGTGACATAATAAAAAGTAAGGTATTTTTACCTTTTTAGAAAATTCTTCATCAAAATCCAGCCTGCTGAGTTGCATTTAAGATTTACTGATAATAACAAAGATGTAATTTCAAACAGTATTTCCTGATGATAAAAGCTCAAAGCTAGTGGCATCGCAGATTTTACATTCTGACCTTTACAAAGCTGGCTAGATCTGAGAGCGTGAGAACATCAGACAACTGAAAAATATGTGTTTATTTTTTTCCTTGCAGTTTCCTGTGACAGTGATAAAGTTTATCAGCAGGAAGATAGGATACAATCTTTTCATGTTGAACCTCACCATTTTTAAGGACTTTTGCTAAGACTTGGCTATATCAACACAGCCCAGACATTCTTTTCTATTTATGATGCTTTTCGCCAGCGAAAATCTAGGATCAGGAAGTGTTGCTTATTTCAAACTGGCCAGCGAGCAAGAGAGTCAATTGTATGCGAGGCTCCGTGGCAGGGGCGGGGGCATGTATTTTGGAGCTGCAACTGTAATGGATAAAAGTGATATGCTGTCTTTAAGTACCTGATACTTAAAATGGATAACTCACATGAGGGGACAATGTTAAATATAGATCTGTATATTGACCATAGGAGATAAATGATGGTGGGAGCAAAGCAGCTCCATGAGACAATCAATCTGGTTTAAGTGGCTTTTTACGGAGCAAATTTGGGCTGTGGCCGTGAGAGAACAAAGCGCTTGGTCTGTATGATTACAAAAGAAGGGACTATGGGCATTGAAGTGCAAAGCTGCGTGGTGTTTTACAGGATGTGTGCTTAGTGGCCTGGATAGCCTCATCGGCCCCGTGTGTGTATGTGTGTGTGTGCATCTTATGCATGCCCTGTTATGACTCATGATTCATCGTGTGTGTGTGTGTGTGTGTGTGTGTGTGTGTGTTTGTGTGTGTGTGTGTGTGTGTGTGTGTGTGTGTGTGTGTGTGTGTGTGTGTGTGTGTGTGTGTGTGTGTGTGTGTGTGTGTGTGTGTGTGTGTGTGTGTGTGTGTGTGTTTGTATTTTGGGGTTGGCTTCACAAATTCAGAAGATTCAGCGTGCAGTCTCCGTCACAGTTTTTCCTATCTCCATTTATATGTGCATGTGGATGGGAGAGAGAGAGAGAGAAAGAGAGAGGGGGGGTGATTATGCCTCTAAATCAACATTGACCAAATAGAGTTATGTGCTTTGATAATATAGTTAGCTATGAGAAAAAGTAAGCAATGAATAAATTAATTCGGCTGGGAAAACTGTTGAAATTAATACGGTGAATAAGAGACACTCAGCATAAGAAATGTACATTTTTTTCTATTCAAAAAATTATTTCTATTTGTTTTAGCCACTTTAGCCGAGAAACATTGAAAATCAGTGCTTTCAACAGCCTTTCCCAGCATAACCTTACAGGATGAGGATGGAATTTGTCCTTCTTGCCCTACATTTTACCTAGCATCATACTCTGCAGCAGATCCTTAACAAGACAACATCATTGTCTTATTACCTTTTGGTTGAAACTTGTTCTTGCCCCTACTTTGGGAATCTTAAGGCAATATATTAATAGTTCCATGCTACGAGAGTGTAATAAAAGAATCCCACTGTCTTTCATAAGAAAAAAAAAAATGTCTGAAAGCAAAAAGAGAAAATTTAGTTGCATATATATATTTTAGGTCCTATGTAAGATAACATAAAATAATACTTTATTGATCCCCATAGGGGAAATTCAGGTGTTTCAGCAGCAACACTAGAGAAAAATACAAAACAAAACAGCAAAGATATATACACACATATATCAGTGCAAACACATATGCATATAAGCATTCCCACATACACGTATACATACATTTTTACACACATACCCATACCTACATAAATATATATACACATATTCACAATATACACATACACATATATACATACACATTTACACACATGAGCAAGAATGAATAGATTTATAGAATACAATAAAAACCTCCAATCAGAATAAAGTTTGATGAAATGAACTTCATTAATGTTATTATGAAGGTGGCACAGTGGCACAGTGGTTAGGTTTATTGAAAACCCTAAATTGCCCAGATGTATTGTTTAAGTGAGTGGATGGTTGTGACTGGTTAACTGTGTGCACAGCAGGGGTTTGTATTTTGTTGTTTTTTCTCCATCCAGTGATGTTTTGAGGGAAATATTCTGTTAATTTCTAGAACTTTAAACCCGCTTTAGCAGAAAGTCATAGATTCTTACTTAACAGCTAAAATGTCATGATAGAGAACCAGAGTCACAAGCCAGCGTGCCCATCACCAGAAAATGACCAGCCTGCTGCATCATATGATTATGCGATTCATAACTCGGCATGACTTTATAAATCATCATCTGATTTATTATTGGATTATTCATTATAAAAGAGTCAGTGAGGTGCATGATCAAAAGGCTACAGACGGCTCTTTGTAGAGACACAAAAAAAAGACAAGTCAGTCCTTGATGATTAAATACCACTTGTTCAGGTCATGTGTGTGGGTGTGGACGACAGGGGTTTTTAGGTAGGGTCTTTTTTGGCAGTGGAAAGGCTCGCTGACTGTTACTTAGCCATCCCCTGCAGGCACAGACTATCAATCTTTTCACAGGTTAGTCACTATAGAAGTGGATAAAAACATGACGGTAGAATCTCTTATTTTTTTGGGGCATGAGTAAACATGTGTCTGAATTTCACATTTAATTTTCATTTAGGGAGCAACATGAAACGGCTTCCTTATTTAAGGAAAGACTGCAGGTGGATAAATATCAGACAATGTCTGAAATGGTGATTGGAAAGTTTTTTTCACCACAGATGATGTGAAAGGACTGTTGCTGAAAAATTGATTTGGGATTTGCGGAAAGACATTTCAAATTTAGCATTTTACATATTGGCACATAGTATGTATTTACATTATGGAAACATTAATAATACATTAATTTTACCTAAGTCAGCTAGAGTTTTTAATCAATTTTTGTTCTTTTGACACATTTGTCATGCAATCATTCTCCATACTGCTTGTCCTGCTCCTGGGGGAGGTAGAGCCAATTTCAGCTGTCCTCGAACACCCTTGACTGGTTGCCAGTCTGTCACAGGGCCACATATAGAGACATTCAATCACTCATTCATGAGTCTGGACAAATGAGGGTCTCAAATTAACCTACTGAATGTTTTTGCATTGGGGGAGGAAATCAGAGGAGTACCTAGAGAAAACAAACGCAGACATGGGAGGAACATGGAGACTCCACACAGAAGCACTCCCCTTCAGAATCCAACCAGTTACCTTGTCGCTGTGAGGTGGAAGCACCAACGACTGTGCCAAGTTTATTGTAATTTTGGTGACAGAACTATCATGTGGGACATAATCTTATTTTTAATCCAGATTCCATTTGAATTTTCCCAACAGTATTGACTTCATCCTGCCAAAGAACCCCCAAGTATGATATACTTTGAATACTGCAAAACACAGAAATCCCGATGAAGTCATCTGACTTGTCACTTGGATACCCTGGTGGCACAGTGCGTTATTTGTTACGCAACAGTTTCAAATTTGTTATGAGATGTTATGGCTCATTGAACTTGAAGAATGGGCATCACTGATAACTAAAATAGGGTGTCTTTATTTGCTCTTTTTTTCCAGCTATAATACCATTTGACACCATAATAATGAAAGTGCTTCTGTCTTAAACGGGCTGCTTCTTTTTTTGAGTTCTCCCTTAAGCGTCACACAGACTTCATCTCTCTTATTGCTGCCATGAAAATGACTTCTATAGAAGAGGCTAATTAAAATTGTACTCGTACTAACACTGACGACAGATCTTATCTGTGACAATCTGTGCATTGCGTCAAAAGCAATTAAGGAAGCTGGATGGGCTAAGTTGGCTTTTGTTCCCCAGTTGCTTTAATTAGAGTGATGAATAGTGGAGGGACCACAATCTAAATGCCATTCAGAACAGAACTCAGAGGACAAGGTGGGTTTTCTAAAGAGAGGAATGATTTATGTATTTTTTAATACCTCAAAACAGCTACTTATCAAACCCCATGGTTCTTTTATTGTAAACTACACGTGCTGCAAATAGTATGCAATTGAATTGTGTTTCTACATTTTTTGTCGATCTGAACATGAGACATGTTCGACATTGTTTAAATTACACGATCTGAGATGTTTTTTACTTTTCTTATCTCATCATTCCAGCACAAATATTTCCAGTAGAATTACCTCTCACCGAATACAGGTGTGTAGTGACCATTGGTAAGACCCTCAAAACCACTTACAGCTCATCCAAATAAATATAATTTTCTAAATAATTACTGTAAATCAACCAACATTAAAATAAGACAACTCTGCAAGATTAATTGATCTTTATCCATACCACATATCCTACTGGGTTATAAGAATGCTGGAGCCTAGCTGTTGTCGAAAAACATGTCTTTAAGGAAAAATCTGAATTTATCTAAAAGCTCGTCACAAAGTACCAGCGTTTCAAACAATGAAGAAATTGTTTTTCATGATAAGACTCTAAAATTAATAACTTGAATACAAGTAAAAAAAAAAAGCAAAAAAAAAGAAAGATTTTTGACTGGACATTTGATAATTTGTTAATAAATATCAAAATAAGTAAAATATTATAACAAACCAACACATTTGACATGAAAAATTCATTTAATTGCTTATATAGATTAAGTCCGACTTGAATATTTACTCAAAACATCTAATTGTAAATTAACACAATACATCGCCATTTTTACAAGGGTACTAAATGTTGTTATGTACAGGTAATTACACAATATTGGCTTTAGTATTACATCATCAGAGAGCTGATAACTGAACAATGCTGAATCCTTTGCATCTGCTCTCTTGCTTGTATCCCGAACCCCAAACAACATGTTCACTTACACGCTCTATTCTCTGAATTATTCAGACTCACTGTTTCAGCTTGGCCCTGTTTACTGAGGCCCTGAAGTGCCTCATAATGACTATAACTCATGCTTTTGTATGATGGCTTTTATTACAGCTGCTCTGCTATAAACGGCCTGAGTACTAACTGCATCTTCCCGTGTATGTGTTTTTGTGTTTGTCTGTGTGTTTGTTCTTGTGTCTGTGCGTATCTGTACGCGCGTGTGTGTGTGTGTGTGTGTGTGTGTGTGTGTGTGTGCGATTGTAAGTTCTCAACATCCCATTTACCAGTTTCTCTAGGAATATAGATCCACATGGATATTGAAGTGGTTGCAATATCATATTAATAATTCAGTACAGCTTTTAGGATTCCTCAATTTGGATCCATTATGTCAGCAGTTGGAGATTCCTTTCCCTAAAATTGCAGGTATCTAAAAGTCACCTAGCCTTACCTGAGAAACAGCTTTGAGAATTGATTAAAACTTAGCAATCACCTTAGGCAGCCATAAAAGATCTTGAACCTGGGATTTACAAAAAAGAGATTAACAAGATAAAAAGAAAGGAAAAAAAAACCCACAGGGAATCACTTTTAAATAAGCTAGAATTGTACTACCAATCAGTGATTTACAACTTTACGATTTAAAACAGGTAATATCATTACCTCAAACTTTGATTGAATTAACCTTAAATCACTAAGAAATGATATTTGTTCTTAACAATTATATGATAATAACAAGCAGTTAGGTAGCAGTCACACATCTAAGGATTATAATGTTTAAGCCGCCTGTGTGGAATTAACTAATGGTTACCCCAATTACTTTATAATCTTTTGGAAAAATATAATTATTATTATAATAATCTTCAGTAGCAGTAATGGTTCTATTGCTTTTCCCTGTGTTTTGGCTGTGTTGTTTTTAGCACCACTACCACTCCTAAGCCCACCCTGTCGCTGTTTATGTTCTCAATCTTCTCTGCACCTTCAGATTTTCCAAACTCACTCTTAAGTTGACATTCAATTTTTCTGAGGGGCAAACCCGCCCGCTGCTGTTGTCTGCTACTTAACTGTAACAATAATTGTAGCTCTGGCTAATCTTTGCCAAGACTTTGACCCTAGCCTCTAGTAAGTGGATTTGAAATTATGAAATAATTGGCCCAAATGCTTTTTTGCCTGGCCAGCTGCTGAAACCTTAACCTTTCCGACAAAGATGCATAAACAATCATTTGGTCCCTATTGGCTGTTTTTTCCACTTTAATTGAAATTTAATTGGTTGTTGATCCCCTTGGTAAGGTTTGGGGAAACCAGGAAGGGGAAGATGCACCTCTGATGGGAGGAGGGCTGACCAGCAAATGTCATCTGTCATATATAATATGTGCTTATGAAGGAAGAATCCTCTATTTTCCCCTGCATGTTGTATAGAGGATAGAAGGTGAATGCAACTCACTCCTATCTCTCTGCTAGCTCATGTACTCAAAAAATTACTTTCAAGTTTCAGTGAAGGACCGCTATGAGTTTCCAGACAGTTAAAGCAACTCAAGGATTTTTAGTCATCAATCACAGTAGAAATGTATGAATTTATTGTGGACACATTATTTCGGAGTAGCACCTTAAATGGGAAGTGAAATAGACCTTAATGATGTCATAGCAATATGTTGCTTTCAATCTGTTTCCCCAAATTTTGATGCAATCATTTTTTTATTTATGTAACCCTATGTAGAAAAATCTACAATTATGAGAGGAAAGTCATAGCATTATCAAAACCAGTAATATTATTACTAATGTAAAATTTATGAAGAAATAAAAAAACATATTTTTGTAGGAATCATTTGCAATATTATGTGTATGTTATTCAATAAATGTTAACTTTAAAAATTAGCAATTTACCAAGGATAAAGTGAAAAATTTGAAGAAAAAAAATCTCAATAATAATGAGAAAAAGTAGAAATGATGCGTGGAATTAAGCTTTAACATTGCTCGGAAAATTGTTGTGATATTCTATATAAATTTAAAATCTAATGAGAAATGTCATGGTATTAAAGTAACAACCCATGATACTGTTCAGTAAAATAAAAAGCTATTAAAATGTCACTATTCTTACTCAAAGAAAATCAATCAACCTGGCAATAAGAGAATCTGCAGTAAAACGAATAATGTGTAGCATTTTGTGCTTTCCCATACTTTCACCATTTGTAAATGAGCAAACAAATAAGAAAATATTCTAATAATGTACATGAAAAACAACCTGTGCTGTTAGAAAATTCATAGATAATGTATTTTCTGTTATTTGGAGTCTTTTTGGGTCATTCAGAATCACATTTTCACCACAGGTGATCCAGCAGAAACTGTGTGCACTTGGTGTCTGTCTAGCTGGCAGTGAATTCTCAAATTGTGCCCAAGTTTGTTTCCGTTGGCATTCTAAATGCAAACGGCATCTTTCTACCCTATTTGTGATCATGTCAATGGCTGTTCTCCTATTTTTCCTTTAATACCCAGTGATCTGATGGCTCTGATCACTGAACAGGCAGTAAATCATTAAGATTCAACTTCTGTTGAATCTTCCTTTCCATCCTGACTGCATTGGATCATAAGCTTTCCATTTTTGGCCTGCTTTCTCTTGTTTGCCGCATCCGTGCTTTGTACGCACAGAAGCTTCAGTATGATAACCTGCTTGGAGTCAAACCAAAGAACCATGACACAATGTAGGGCAACAGTGGACAGGCTCTTGGGGACCTTTGTCTGCCCGCACAGGTCCTTTGTTGTTATTCAGTTTTTTTGCTGCGGACAGGATTTATTGGAAAATTTTTGTAGCTCTGAAACTTTTGGCTTGGATGAACAAGTTTAAGAGACTTTCTCCATCCCTCTGCTGACAATGTAACCATTAGCCTTTATTGCCTTATCCTGGCTCTGGCAATATTCTGCCACTGCAAAAGTAAGTATATGGACAATAACTCAAAATGTGATTAAGGGTTCCACTTCTTTAGCACAATGGACATCTTTGTGACTCCGCTCAACACTATATTGTATGTGAGGGATAGCTTGGCTAGGTTAAGTGCATTCCCTGAAAGATTTTACACAGTGTGACTCACATGAAAACGAGTCCATCCAGGCAACTGTTCTCAAAACCATTGTCCCATTTTTTTCATGTTGACATATCTATAGATTTTTTCTTGTCATCTTTAACTGCCTTCTACAGGTATGTCAAGTATTTTAACTGTGGCCACAGAGTCATACTTAAATTCCTGTTTTCTGCTACCCTGTGTCCCACCAAGTGTCTCCTACTCAAGACAAGACAATTGCATTAGTTTCAGACATGTTGACAGTTTGTAGCTCAATTTCCCTTAGTTTGTTATTCTCCTTCTTTAAAAAATTACTCGCTGTCTGTTTCAGACTATGTGAGACTATATGATCGGTGTGGTAAAATTGTTTTGGAGACAAAACAATGTAAATCACAATGGCATTCAAGGCAGACTGTTGATGCAAAATGCCATTTCATTACCAGGATCAAAGCATTGCAAAGCACCATGTCCTTTCATAATCCCCAATATGACTTTGTCCCAGGCTGAAGAAGTTGTTACACTAGCAGTGGTATCTGGTTGTGACTTATAGATGACATTTTGTAGAATGTGCTGCACCTGATAGCGGGTCAAGAAACTGTGGGGTGTTAGCTAGGTCAAGCCAAAAGAATGTGAGATAAGCTCTGTTTACCAGGCACTGAAGATTTCCCACAATTTCTCTTTTCTGGAATGAGATGTAGATTTTTCTTTTGTCTACTTGCAATGAAATGGGTCAATATGAAACTATGCAGGGAGTTTTTCACCAAAAACTAGTCAAACCTTGATGAACCATCTTCATTTTTTCTTCGAACTCCCTGAGGACAGCCACCGCTTGCTCAGGGATGTCTCTCCTGATGACCAGTGAGATCATCTACAAATGCGCCGCAAGGTTTTTGTTGTACTTATAAAACTTCAAGTACATGCATGGCTTTAGGATTTAGGATTTAGCATAACCTCAGATCTTGGTTTTGACACTGTCCATCTTCAACAGGTGTTCTAAGTTTTTCCTTAGAACAGTAGTGCATGAGAAAAGGGGGGAAGTCAAAATTATTCTTTGGGGAGAAAGCCAATACTTGTCATAAAAGGTTTCCATGTCTCTGTAGTTCTTTGATAAGCATCATGCCTGTCTTTAATTTTCCGCCTAAAAATCACTGTCGCCTAGGTAAAGCAAGATACTTATTTATACATGTACCTCATTGCATGAATCTGTGCCCATCTTGTATTTTTTATGATGGATCTCTTCGGTTGTATCTTTTCCTGTCCTCAGTGGCAGGCTAGATAAACTACGTTCTAGGAGTGTCTGGTTTTCCAAGCCCAGCAGTTTACAGTTAACTGCTGGGTCAGAATCTACTGGATCTCATTAGGGTTTGTGCACACTTTCCTACAAAGAACAGATAAATATGATTCTGCATCTAATGTGGGTATGTCCACACTCTCCCACTAGAAATGGATAAATATGATTACTAACAGATAAAAGATTATCTAAAGAAAGAAAATAAATTGCATTGCTTATCTGTTAATCTGTCAGTATATATATTGCTATTTCACTGGCAAAAGAAGAGAGAAGATATATTGATATTCTGGTCTCTGTCTTTCACTGCATGTCTCTCTTAAAAAAAGACATTTCTCAACCATTATCCACATTATAACAGCAGGGTTGATTGCATTGCAAATACATTGACTACAGTTTACCACACTGCAACTTGTTAAAACAACACTTCAACAGGTGCACATTCTCGGCAAGACAATCTTTGTAAACATTTGGGTCTCAGCGTGTATGCCAGGTGTACATTTCTGCTAGGCAACCAACAACCTTTACATGTTCATCAAACAATTATTGTCTTCAATCAGTGAGAGTTAGTTGTTCTTACTAGGATGCAATTAGATCAATCTATCGTAAGCCAGGGGGGTTTTAGCATGATGATGATGATTATTGGATTTTTAAAGGAGATTTTCCTTTTTTACACTATCTGACTCCAGCTTGGAACTGGGTCTCAGTCATTTGTTTCTCTGCTGCCTCCTATCAATAGTTGATACAAATGTCATACTGACCTACTGTATCTGATATGCCATTCAGAGATGTCACTTTCACCAGTTTTTGATTTGTTTCCAGGCAGGAAAGTATAAGGAATGAACTATTCAGCCCATGTTCTGCTGACATAATTGTCATCATAGTCATAACATTAGCATCTTGGATTATAAAATTTGGTATAACAGTGTTGGTAAGGGCTTATTTGAACACAATGACTAAGGCTCATTTTAAAGGGAATTGGGGTAGAAGAGTGGGAGAATGATTTGAAAGAGGAAGAGAGTTGAGAACAAATGTGGAGAACAAATGTGTAATGCTGCAGAACCCCAGAAGTATAAGGTATTCTCCCACCACTATAATCATTATTTTCCCAGATATGGCTGATTAATGATCTAGATCATTCAACTGCAAAAGGTTTCGGAGTGCAGAATGAACCTGGATGCTAAACCTGTCTCTTCAGACTTATGTGAGTATGATAGATCTCTTACAGCTGGAATTCAAGTTATTCTTTCAGCTGACTCAAATAACAGTGAGAGACAATAAAAATATTTATAAATGAAATGATTAAAAAGGAAATCACAACTTTTTCATATTTGGCCTCATAACAGTGATGATATAAGAACAGTACTGGACAAATACTACCATTAATTCTTTCATAAAGTCATCGCAGGGGAAGGAAGGATTCTTTCTTTCTTTCTTTCTTTCTTTCTTTCTTTCTTTCTTTCTTTCAGCCATCATAAATAATCTCACAGTGCAATGTCAAAAAACAACCACACTCACTCGAAGCAACGGGTCAGTGGCCAATTTTCAATCTATATCCATTTGTGTTGAGCCCCTGCAAGGTACTTTTTGATAAACGTCTCACTTATTTCATTTTACTGCCTGCTTTGTATGAATGTGTGTGCTTGTCCCGCCTTATTTATGTGATTGGTCGCCTTTGTCTTTCAGATGTTATTGGTCAGCCTTTGGATGATGTCCAAACTGTCCCCTCTGACTCAACCTGTTTTTGGTGTCCGCATTAATTAAGCTGTATATCTAAGTTTCAATCATTTTAAGGTTTGACAGACCTGCTCTCCCATCAGCATCCAGTCTGGCAAGTTTTATTATTTCACTTAATCGTTCTGTCCAGCTTCATTGTTTGCTTTTGCAGTCTGTCTTTTTGTCTCTTTTGTCAGATGAAGAATAATGGAGTCCCCCAGTCCCTGACTTCTGTCATTTTAAAAGCTTCCTTTTTACAGTGTGAAGTTGGGTTGTAATGTAGTGATACCATGCATTATATTTATTACAGTCATTTGTGACAGTTTAATTTCACCACAAAATATTTTAATTTGTTATTGCTTTTAGAAATTATTGATGCCTGTCAGGCAGCAATAAGTTCCACATTAAAGTATCTGAGTACACATATACCAATCGTTTCCATATCGGGCAAAAGAAATGTATTTTTCTACAATGACAGATTCCATTGCTTAAGCTGGGGACACACTAGAAAACTTCAAAGTTGTCTGTAAACCGTTTTGAGTACACACTTAGTTTAAGGTATACACTAAACAACTGGTTTTAGCAGATTTTTTTTATGATGACTGAAATACGGGTAATCACACATATGACTTTGCCTGATGAGGGATCACAGACCACATGAGTTGTCCAACTAAGAGGGACGCAACTGAAGGCACGCAAGAAACCCTCGCGAAAGCCACCGCATCCATGAGTGACAAGAGGGTAAGATGGATGACAAATGGCTGGCTGTTGTTTGCACAGCTATCAGCTCTTTCTTCAATCAGTGTAGACCAGTTTGACTTTATTTGCCCTCTCCCTCCTCTGCTGTTCACTATTGTTATTTTGATCCAATCATGATCAATGATTCCAATCATCCTCAGATATTTTTTCCTCTTGCTTTTGTACTAAGTACTTGTTCTTGAGTGCCCCCCATACACATACATACATACATACATACATACATACATACATACATACATACATACATACCTCCAAGAGACCTTGGAGTGATATAATAGTGTTATGCAGACATAATGTTCATGCGTAATGATAGCAGTTTTTCAGCTATGAGAAGACCTTGCTTGAGAAAATGCAAGCAATACTTTCATCTACAGTTTATTTCCTTTTACTCCACCATACAGTATGAGTGCAGACTTAACTGGATTGATGGCTTCAATCCCTTTTCGCAACTTGAAATATTTCATTTTGCTGGCAGTAAAGGTCTTTTTGGGTCCATAAATTTGTCCCTATAACCCCGAAGTCACCCAGATTTACTGCATGGAAACAGAACAGACCCATCTGATATTCAAAAAGAACCTTGACCCATCAAACTCAGATCGAGACCAAGCCCTTCTATTACTTGAAAGTGGGGACCTTTGCCAGTAAAGAAGCAAAAATGATCTATCCTGGAAATGAAAAGGAGCACCCCATGACAATTATTTTATTTCATTTTGGCTGAATGTTATGTGCAAGGTCATTTTAATATACAAACAGTCAGACATTATACCATTCTCCCCTGTGTTTGGCCAAGATGCAAATAATCCATATAATATTCACCAAGAAAATTAGTAAAAGACCCAGAGGCTTTCTGTAGTGCTTCTCTCAGTGATTAAAATTGTGCAGACTTAGTTTGCATTTTGGAAGCACAGCTTGCTCTTTTGGCCTGTGATGATTGGTCATTCACTATGACAGATGCTTGCATTATCATTGCTAATATAATTAAACATGTCTCACCTCTACTCTCTGAAAAATCCTGAGCAATGAAACTTACTCTAATATTCTGGTCTGGGTCTTTTCAAATATAGGGGGGATGTCAGCAACCTTACAGAGGTCAACCCAAACTCACTGGTCCATATAAAACCTTGGTTTGTTTCCCTACATGTAGCGGATTGTAGAACCTGTGAAAGCCTCAGCTCTGGAGCACCAATGCCTATTTAGTTCTTATTTGACCTTCAATATTTATTGTTGTCATTTTACTGTCTAGCAAATTAATTATCAGAAAAAAATTGAGGAAATCAGAGATGTGGCAGCTTCTCCCCATGTCCAATTGTGATGTGAAGCATGGACACTCATGAATCAGAATTACTAGTACCGGATATATTCCACATTATAGGAAATTGCAACTGGGAGGACTAATTGACGTAAATATGCTTCAATATCTGTCTCATACGATAATGTTTTTTGAAAAAGTATGAAGAATTCTTATGTCTTTAGAATTCACAATTTATAACACGTATTCCAATCTTCAAGTGCCGCCATTGTTTTACTAGTATAGTGCATCCTGGGTTGATGAAGTAAATTGGCTGTAATGCATTAGCTTTTGCTTTCCGCTGCTGATAATTTTCGATATTCAGAATACCTGAATAATGACACATTGTGCTGCTTTTGGATGCAATTTCCAGTCTGCGGAAAACAAAGGTAGTGATGTAAGTCTACACAGCTTTCCAATGGACAAGAAATGAAAAAAAAGGAGCGGGAAATTTTTTGTGTAAGTACACAACTTCCTAAGCACCCACCTCTCTCGAGATGCATTTGATGCATTAAGCCGACCTACGCTGCTGAAAGAGCTCAAAGGTGCTGCTAATTTTAAGGGTCACGATGGAAGCTGACCAAGAGTAACTCCATGTTTCAACAAAGCAGTAATTCAATCAAAGGAGAGTTAGATTTACATACCTTGACCAGCTGATGATAAAAAGATGGAGCCCCATATAACAGACGCTCTTTGACTCTCTGTACTGACACAGCAACGCATTTGCTGCAGGAGCACCAGCAACTTTGGCCTACTCTTGCGTCTTCACGTCTTTGTTTGTCTTTATTTTGAAGCTTATCTTGACTCTTGGCTTCATTGTTATCCTCCTTGCTCACTTATCTCTTGGGTTCATATTGGAAGGGTTGCACAGGTGACAGTTTAGCACTACAGAGTAAAGTTAATGGGAACAAGCCCAGTGCAACCATATGACTCCACTGAACAGCATTACGATGCAAAAGCAGTGGCGGGCCATCAGAGCAAGCAAGGCCTTCTCTGCTGGCCTAACATAACCAGAAATCATGATCATAATTAGGCTGAAAGGGTGTTTAAACAGCACAAATTTTGGGGTCTAGAAATGTTGCTGTTGTGCTGTTGTTTTTAGGTCAGAGTTTTTTATCCAATCAGAATTCAGCTATCTTATGTTGCCAGACTGTATGAAATCTGCCGGGCCTTCAGAATCAACAATGCGGGCGTCTGTGCACTGTAAGTGAACGGGCAAATACAGTTGATAAATAGTTGCAATAGCCAATCAGATCACGAGTTGTGTCAGTAAGGCCCTCTAGCTAGCCTTACGTTGAACATGACATTTACGCGTCCTGTGATTGGATATTGATACTTACTAGTTTCAGCCACGGCAGTGCTATGCAGATCAGAGTCACACCCGGGACTGTGAACGGATAAAAACTTTAACTCACAATGGTCGAAGAAGAGCAACACGTTGATTTGGTTGCTGATATACTGGCAAGGCCGTTTTCAAGATGAACTTTTCAAGAGAAGCTAGATCTCGTTAGAGGAGGACAGCCGCCCCCCCGAGCTAGCTAACCTGTCCCAGGTGGGGAAGGGGCTTGTTCGCTATTTCCAGGCAAGCAACTACAAGCGGGCTTCTGATCAACGCTGCAAATCGTTCAGCTGGGACTTCCTTTTGTTCGCTAAGGATCGATTTGGTGTGTGGAGCTACACTGGATTTGCAAACTTAAATTGTTTAACTAAGGCAGCAACAAGACACCAAAGCACGTCTGGACACTTGCAAGCTACAGCGCTTTTAAAAACTTTCGGCAACAGGTCACAGAAGGTCATGGTACGTCACGTTTTGACATGAAAAAGTTTTTTCACAAAGAGTGGCCGTCTTGTTAGTGTCTTTCTGATATTAAACTGTGATTTTGCAATTCATTGTACAATCTTGTAGAAGCTTGCATATTCTTTGTGGACTCATTTAATAAGACTTTTTGGAAAGATAATTTTAAAAATTCTTTTATTTTTAAGTTTTGACCGTAGCACACCAGATATGTTTTAACTGCTGATGCGGGTTTGTTGATTTTTAAAATGCGACGGATGATAGCCCATTTTGTACACAACTGAGGTGATGCAATGCCTAGTAG
>CAAKHD010003048.1:2500-10450 GCA_901007705.1 Fistularia tabacaria | reverse complement strand
TCACGCGTGGGATGCTGCTTGAAAGGCTGGTTTGATCCCTGGAGACCCCTTCCCTCAGCCTCCAGGATCTGCTGTGAAGGGTTTTTTTTTTTGTTTTTTTTTTGTGCCAAATGCCACAACGCACCAGCTGGAGGTCTAGAATATTCCACGCCGTGAAAGGGCAGGGTCAGTTTAGATGGCAGGAGGGGGACAGCAAGGGACCGGAGGTCGCGCTTTTCTATCCGAGCGGTGGACGTACGCTTCGGTAGCAGAAACACCTCAAGGGTAGCTCATTGCTAACCTGGGGACCCATCGTCGACCAAACCGATCGCGACCTGGATTTGGAAATCTACACAAAAGCTCGCGGTCAATCCCACGTGACGCTACTTTCTCTCGGCTCAGCGTTATTTTTTCTTGCCGTGCATTTCAGGAAATTCGACAGAAATGCTAAAACATAGCAGCTTCCTCCGTGGCGCAGCCGGCACAGGTGCATAGCGCGCATTTCCTCAGCCTGCGGTCCCCCGCCGGTCCCCTGCGGCCCCGCGTTTACCTTGTTGAAGAAAAACATCAGGACACATCTCGAACACCGCATCTCGAAAGCGCCGCCGTTTGCTGGCTTCGCGTCCCGGAGGTCTTTTCTAATTCCCCTGTGAATTGGCCGCAGGTTAACCGTGCACGCCGAGTGCCCCATGCACCTGGAGGATTTCCCCATGGACTTCCATTCCTGCCCGCTGAAATTCGGCAGCTGTGAGTAACCCAGATCACCGTCGCACGCTTGGTTTTTGTTTCTGTCCGACCGGCCGGTTTCCTGCCCGTCCTGGCGTGGCGGGAGACGGGCCGGACACGAGATACTTTCAAACCCCGAGCGCTTGAACCTCACTCGCAGAAATGCTCCAGTTACGCAAAGTACAATCCCAGGTAATTTCACTGAAGTACTCCAAGCGGATTCCTTTTTTTACTTCCACTGCGCTGCATTTCAGAGGGAACATTTCTTCCTGCGTTTACTTTTCCACCTATCTGAGTATCCACCTCAGATACTCAGAGTATACAAACACTCACACCTGTACATTTATAGATCCAGCGGGAGTTTTTTACAATGATTCTCAATGTTTTAAGGTCGCAAAACCCCTCACGACACACTTTCTACACTTTTCTGAGACAGGCGTTTACATTTTCTCACATTTCTCTCTTGTTCAAACAAACCTTCGTAGAAAAAGAAGTCGAGTGTTCTAGAATGATGCTTTTTTGCATCCTTGCTCAAACTCACTGCTGCTGTCGTCCTCATGTTATTTTCCTCCTTCTTTATGGAATCAACTGGAGATTCATTCATTACAGCCGCGTCACTTCCTCTAGCATGTCCACAAGTCCAACATTTTGAGCGATGGTTCGCATCTTTCTCCGCCTTTGCGGGCGCAGAAGGTTTCGTGGACATTGTGGGTTTCGTCGGGGGAGAAAACCTGCAAACGTGCAGCGCTTCAGTCACACTGCCAGCGATGGAAGGTAGATGTCAATGCGTCAAGACACGCTAGGGAGGAGATGGATTTGACAACGGTCTGCAGTCCCTTAGCCAATCAGGACGCAGAAAACAATGCGCTGTAAAAAAAAAAAAAAGGATGCAAAATTGCACAAAAAAATCCGGCGGTGAAAGGTGAAGCACGTTCTAGCGACGGACGACTGTCGTCCTACCTTTGATACCACATATTCCAGTGCGGTGCACAGAAACCTCGCTCAAAATCACAGAGAGCTGAGAAGAAACTTCTATCAGAGGCAGTATTTCCAGGTGTACTACCTGAGTACTAGGCGGGTACTTTCGAGCCGGTTCCTCGCGGCTGCTCTGAACACGGACGTCGGACGCGCGTTTCCTTTTTGAATCATTCACGCTCGGAGGCGAGAGCTGTCGGAAAAATAAATATTTCATTGAAAAGAAAAATGGATTATATCTCGGGGGTCGTTCGAAACGAGCCGGGACGTCGGGCAGTCGATGGCGCTCTGACAGATTGAAAAGGGCAAATATCACTCGCCATCGATCGGCCGTCAAACATTTACAAACGACATCTTCAAGAAGGTTTTTTCCGTCTCCCCGGCAAACAGAGGGGGCTTTTCATTTGTCTCCCCGAAGTAACGGCTTCATAATCGTCTGCAGACGTTGCTGCTCCGCACCGACCCCCCCCTCTGGAGCTGTCTTTTTCTTCTCTTCTCTTTCTAGACGCCTACACCATCTCCGAAGTGACGTACGCCTGGACTCGCAACGCCTCCGACTCGGTGGTGGTGGAGGGGGAGAGCTCCCGCCTCAACCAGT
Source organism: Fistularia tabacaria (assembly GCA_901007705.1). Taxonomy (NCBI): domain Eukaryota; kingdom Metazoa; phylum Chordata; class Actinopteri; order Syngnathiformes; family Fistulariidae; genus Fistularia; species Fistularia tabacaria. Next base: position 8,172 of record CAAKHD010003048.1, on the reverse strand, counting down.
ACGACCTGCTGGGACAAACCGTGGGACAGGAGACCATCAAATCCAGCACAGGTGAATCTCCCGCAGGGGGGGAGGTCCTCCCTCGGACGAAAGTGGGGGGCGGAGCTTAATGCGTGAGCGACACCCGCAGGACGGAGAGTGAAAACAACGACGGTTTCCCGACCGGATGTGAGGCCTTTTCTCTGCTCCAAGATGTTGCCAACGTGCATCGACGGCGACGGGATGATCGAGCGATCCGCCTGCAGCGCGACGGGAAGGCCGGTCGACCTCCGCGTGACCCTGAGGGAGAGGGCGGCTGTCCTGCAGTCGGACACGATTGTGACTTCCTGTCCGACGCGTTCGAGGTCGGCGGGAAAAACCAGCGCTGAACGGAGCGCCCCCGTCGCGTCGGTCACCTCGAATTCCATCCGCACGGCTTCAGTCCGGAGCGGGAACGTTGCGTTTTCCAGCTCCTGAGCCGAGCTCTTCCAGCCGTACGGAGCTGCGGGAGCGCTGAGCAAAGTGCGTCACCCTCTGCCAGCGCTTCCTTCCATGTTTTGTTCATCCGCACGTGGTCGCGTCCCGGGGACCCACAAACAGCGGGGCAGGTGAGCCCGCCGCCGCCGTGACAAGCCTTTCCACTTTACCGGCGCTCCCGTCGGAGCAGACGCTTTGAGCGATGCGAGGAAGCGCATCCGTCCGCTGTGGATGCGGGGGAGTTCCGGGGCGGACGGAGTGGCTGCCGTGTACTTCAGTGATTTTAACTCGCCGCCCAAAGACACGGGGTTGTCTGACAAAAGTGCAGCGAGGCAGTCATGCGTGACGCCTCCCCGGCCCGGGATGTGAATAACTTGGCGTGCGTGGAGAAATGGGGCATTTCACTTAAACGGCGGCGCGGCGGAGAGAGGGGAGGGGAGGCTGAGAGAGGCATTAGCCGGTGAATCCGACAGCGGCGAGCTCATTAGCGGACATGATGTTGAAGCCTGTTTTACAAGATAAGGCTCAGATAGCGGTCGGCTTTCCAGAGAGGGTGCGAAGGGAGCGGAGGTGTTTTAGCTTTGGACTTGTTGTTGTGTCACATTTTAAAGAGCACGTCATTGCAGACACGTGGTTTATCGGACGCCGCCGGCTTCGGACGCAGAGGCGCTTCGCCCTGAGCGCCGGGCCTCGGGGACGAGGCTCTCCGCGCTCTCCATGGTGAGAGGGTGGATGAGATGAGACGGACTTCATTGAAATTATTCGGCGGCTTGAGAAAAGAAGGAAAGCACGCCGAACCAAGACGGCTCCCATGGAAAGTGAATTTTTGATAGCGTAACGTTTCTAGCCAACGTTTGCTCTTCTTCAGATGCTTCTCCGGAGGCGCCATTTTTAAGGGGTCGATCAGGAACCTCGAATCGGTATTTATGTCCCCCCCCTTTTTTTTTATTCGGGGCCAGCGGTTACAAAAGGAACCTCTTAGTAGAAATATCATTTCTTATCTTCTTCTTGTTCAGAGATTGGACCAAAAAAATACTTTATTCATTTTATTTTTATGATTATTTTTTTCCTCGTCTGTCCAAGCATGTTGTGCTGCCGCCGCCAAATCATTTGAAAAAAGGTTGAAAAAGTGCGCACGCCATGAGCGCTCCGACGGAAAGTGAATTTATCGCTCGCGTAACGTTTCGAGCAGACATTGGCTGAAGGGGAGCGTCGATACCTATTCAAGGTTCCTGGGGTTCATTGATGACGGGCAGCAGGTTTGGGGGATCACACGTTCCGCCCCTTAAAAATGGCGCCTCTGAACGCTGCTGGTGAAGCATCTGGAGAAAAGGTTACGCGAGGCGATAAATGATTTGGCGGCGGCAGCACAACATGCTGGAACAGGCGATGATGATGAAATGATAATAAAATAAAGTCAAAATTAAATTGATTTTCAATTGATTTCAATTTAATTCAAATTTAAAACATAATGAATCAAAATCTGAGGGTGCATAAAAAGTATCATCTACAAGCGTCTATACGTATTTATCTCAGATGCAGCAGGAAAAAGAACCAATGTCAGGCGCGGTTAATGGTGAGAGTGCGTCAGCGAACGGCTGCAGGCCTGCGTGAGAGGGTGAACCGTCGAGTGTCTCCATCGGAGGCCCTGTGATGGAGCGATCCAGGGCTGCGATAGGCAGGATAAGCCATCCGGATAATGAATGAATGACTATTTGTAGCGCATCCGTCCTCGGTATTCCCCGGAGATGTCTTATCGACGTGTGCGTGATGGGAGCGTTTCCAGCAATCATCCTACAAAGGACTTCAGGTTGGTGTTTTCGCAGACTCACAGCGAACGCGAGCACACGGCGGCGCCTTTGTTTGCGCGTCGCTTTGCATTCGCTCAAAGGATGGGCGGAACACACGGCTGTCGCGTAAAGACCGTCCTCTGGTGTGATTTACCCAAATTGCGCATGTTGTGATCGGGGACGTTGTTCACGTCACGTGCGGCAGCTTCTCCTCACGGCTGCAGAAAGAGCCGTGACGCCGTCAGTCAGAGGCGTTTCTGGATGCGGCGGCCCGCCGTTTCTCATGCCAATTATTCTCGTTATATTGGGAAACACTGAGTCATCGCTCGCGCCGCTGGATTTTCCTCGTCTTCTCGCTGTTCTTCGCTTCTCCGGAGTCCAACGCAGACGCCGTTCCGGCACCCTGGTCGTCAGTAGCGATAGCAATAGTAACGACGGGTGGCGTCGGCGTGAATGGGCCGAGCTGTACGGCGCCTATTAGAAAGGTAGATCCGGGTTCGGAGTCAGTCCAGCGACTCGCCAACTGCTCTCGCTTTTTTAGAAATCTATTCAAATGTGTATGTATGCTATGAGATAGAAGAACATCAGCCAGAAGGAAAGGAAAGCTGGAGGAGACAGTGGTGAGAGCAGAGATGATGGATGGTTTGGAGAAAAAGACTGGAGGTGGCAGACATGAAGATGTGGAGGTTCTCTTCGGGAGTGACCAGGATGGAGAGGATCAGGAATGACATGCTAGATGTTTTGGAGAGAAGCTCAGAGATGGTTGGGTCATGGACAGAGGAGGGAGAGTGAAGATATTGGAATTGGAGGTCTAGATGAAGACCAGAGAGAAGATGTATGGAGGTAGTGAGAGAGGACATGAAGAGAGGAGGATCCAGAGAACAGGCTGAGATGGAGAAGGTGGATTGGCTATGGAGACCCTGAAGGAGAAGAAGATTTGTGTATGTATGTGCATATTTATATTTGTATATAAATATGCATGTGTGTGTATTTATGTATTTTCTTCCCACTGTGTCACCGCGATTGTTTTGAATTTATATATTTCTATTTTTTTATTCATTTTGATTGTTTTCTTTCAAATCAGTCTTTGGTGTCGAGAGAGGCGCCTTAAATAAAATGCATTATCATCCATGATTGTCGTGGAATCAGAGGAGAGGGTGGATGCTGGTTCGTGTCTCTCAGGGTTCCTGTGATGGATCCAGGTTGAACCCCAGTGACGGCCGAGATCGGCTCCTGGTGCTGACGTTCCCCGGCTGTCGGAAGACAAAAAGCTCAGACGGCGGCTAAATACGGAAATATTTAACAGCGACCGGCAACACGGGTGTCGCGGAGAGCGGCTGTGAGAGGGCGAACGGGCGACGCCGTCGCTGAAAACAGAGCGGGGAAACGGTCGTCCCGAGGGTGGATCTGAGCGCGGAGGCTGACAGCCGCTTGATTTATTTGTTTCTTTCTTTTATTTATTTATCTCGTTGTTTCTCGTCGCCGGGGACTGACAGGCACGCTGACACCCGCTGACTGGAGGTTAGAAAGTGACAGGAGGCGAGTCCCGCTCGCCGCCGCCGCCGTGGAATACATTTGGAGCGGGTGATGAGAGTCTGCTGTTGCCGTGGAGACCCGCGGAGAGGAGAGGAGAGGCCGACGTTTACCGGAGTCACGGGGAGGAACGAGTCCCTCCGAACGTTTGTACCAAAACACGGTGGTTGGAGAGCAGGAGGATCAGCAGACAGGGGGAGAAACCCCGCTCCATGGACAGCATCCTATCGCCATGGCGACCATGAACCAAAAGCGGGTTTTTAATGAAGCGACTCCCGTGGGTGGACCTTCAGCAGCTCCTGGACCTTCAGCCTCGGGCTCAGGAGCTTCCCGTTTGGGTTCCCACGAGGGGGGCGTGCGATGACAGGGTGAACGCTTGTACGTCTCTGTATGAGGTGTGAATGAGAGGGTGAATGAAGTTCTTCTCTCTATGACTCATGAATGACAGGGTGAACATTTGTACGTCTCTGTATGAGGTGTGAATGAGAGGATGAATGAAGTTCTTCTCTCTATGACTCATGAATGAGGGGGTGAATTGTTGTATGTCTCTCTAAAAAATGTGTGAATGAGTGAGTGAATGACTGACTGTCTTTGTATGAGGTGTGAACGAGAGGGTGAATGTATTTTTGTCTCCATATGACTCTTGAGTGAGAGGATGAATGGTTGTACGTCTGTATGCAGTGTGAACGAATGAGTGAATGGTTGAATGTCGCCAAGTGACATGAATGAGAGGGTGAATGTAGTTGTTCTCTATATGACGAGTGAATGAGTGAATGAGTGGTTTTATGTCTCCAAATGACACATGGATGACAGGGTGAATAGTCACATGTCAAATGACATGTGAATGAATGACTGATTGTATGTTTATGTGGTGTGTGAATGAATGAGTGAATAGCTGTATGTCTCTAAATGACATGAATGAGAGGGTGAATGGTTGTATGTCTCTGTATGAGGTGTGAATGAATGATTGATTGTCTCTGTATGAGCGGTGAATGAGAGGGTGAATGTAGTTTTTCTATATATGACTCGTGAGAGGGTTAATCATTGCGTGTCACTGTGTGCAGTGTGAATGAATGAGTGAATGATTGTGTGTCTCCATGCGGTGTGAATGAATGAGTGAATAATTGTGTGTCTCTATGTGTTGTGATTGAATGAGTGAATAATTGTGTGTCTCTATGCTTTGTGAATGAATGAATGAGTGAATGATTGTGTGTCTCCATGCGGTGTGAATGAATGAGTGAATGATTGTGTGTCTCCATGTGTTGTGAATGAATGAGTGAAAGGTTGTGTGTATCTATGCGGTGTGAATGAATGAGTGAATAATTGTGTGTCTCTATGCTTTGTGAATGACTGAATGAATGAATGATTGTGTGTCTCCATGCGGTGTGAATGAATGAGTGAAAGGTTGTGTGTATCTATGCGGTGTGAATGAATGAGTGAATAATTGTGTGTCTCTATGTGTTGTGATTGAATGAGTGAATAATTGTGTGTCTCTATGCTGTGTGAATGAATGAATGAATGATTGTGTGTCTCCATGCGGTGTGATTGAATGAGTGAATAATTGTGTGTCTCTATGCTTTGTGAATGACTGAATGAATGAATGATTGTGTGTCTCCATGCGGTGTGAATGAATGAGTGAATAATTGTGTGTCTCTATGCGGTGTGAATGAATGAATGAATGATTGTGTGTCTCCATGCGGTGTGAATGAATGAGTGAATAATTGTGTGTCTCTATGCTTTGTGAATGAATGAATGAATGATTGTGTGTCTCAAAGTGTGTCCGTGTGATGGAGCGGTCCACGTTGAATTGTCTCCATGGCCGCAGCATTAGCGGTGTAGATAATGAATGAATGAATGAATGAATGAATGAAAGGGACTAGATTCCCCCTCTCT
>CAAKHD010003023.1:2007-12659 GCA_901007705.1 Fistularia tabacaria | reverse complement strand
GAATTTGGCCCTTTGGGGAAGGGGTGTTCCCCCTTTTTTTGTTTTGGCCCCCCCCCCCCCCCCGGTCGAGGTTGTCTGGTGTGTTATTTGCCACGAACTTTGAAAAAGGCCATTTGAAGAAAAAGTTTTGTTTTAATCTCGAGTCTGTTCACCTCCGGTGACCGCCCCCCCCCCCCCCCTCCACGCCGCCACACCGTGGGGCCCCAGGGAGGCCTTTTTAAGTATCTGAAACTCGGTTATTAACATCGTCGACCTAGTGTTTGGAGAAGGAGACATGTTGGCGTGTTTAGCCGCGGCTAGCCGGCCCACTTAATTAACAGCCAGGTGCGCGAGGGGCCGCACGGCTGGGACGTGATTAATAGCGTGCATGCGCCGCGTGCGCACGCCCCCCCCATCAATTTTTTTTTTTAGTGATGTTTCCTTTTTTGTTATTAAATACTTCAACCCGGGACAGCATTGGGACAAAGTCTGCATAGAAAGTACTGAATTATCAAAACAAGTTGTTTTTCTTGTTTGTTTCCGTCGAAAGACAATACATCAGAAAATCATTTTAAAGAAGTGTGTCCTTGAGAGGGACAGCATATGGGATTAAGAATGAGTCCATGAGAGGGACAGGATATGTTAGATGTTTTGGAGATAGGGCCCGAGAAGCCAGACTGAGATGGTTTGGTCACATACAGAGGAGGGATAGCGGATATATTGCAAGACGGATGCTCAGGTTGGAGGCAGGAGGCCCAGAGGAAGACCAAAGAGAAGATTTATGGGTGCAGTGACAGAGGACATGAAATGAGTTGGTGTGAGAGAAGAGGATACCGAGAATAGGGTAAAATGGAGGAGATTGATTTGCTGTGGTGACCCCTGAGTAGCTGAAAGGAAAAGTTCAGACACTATAATACAAAAAATTTCATAGAAATATCAATTCTTCTTTTCTGGATTTTTTTCCTTAGCTATCGAATTGTTCAAAATTATCACTCAATAATAAACATTTAATTTTTAAAGTAGTAAAGTAGTAGTAGTTTTAAAGTAGTAGTTCAGGGAATCAACGCAATTTTTTTCTGATTCAGGAAAAAACCAAACAACTAGTGAAAATACAATAAATAAAGTGTAAACAACTAGACAACCCCCAAAGCCTTTGGTCAAAAAAGGAAGTTTGCAGAATGAAGGTTTTGGTTACAGATTTTTGTTCAATAACAATGTCATGTTAATATTTTTTGCTTTTAATGCACTTCTCCACTGACATACTAACTTCCCTGCTTTTGATAAAATCCTCACGACCGGCACTGATATTGCAACAGCTGTCATGTAAGTTTGCTCTGTGTATCTGTGCTTTTGTGGTCTTTGTGTGTATGCTGGCGGATGGACATCAGTCATGTGACCGCACAACATCAAAACACAAGAGGTGGGAGGAGGAGCAAAGTGTGCCTGCTGCACGGTGAAGCAGAAGCAGTAACCTGGCTATCGCCTCTTTGACCGAACTGCAGCAGTGCATACAAGAGCAAAACTGTGAAAGGATCGATCTCATCACACTGGTGCCAATCTGATACCAATACTGACTTGGTATCGATACTATGGATATTTGGATCGATCTGCCCAGTGCTAGTATCCGGTCCTGTTCGCCTGTCGGTCAAACTATGACTCGTGATGCATTTTCCAATCATTTATCAACACACCATTGACGCCAGAAATGAGGAATGTGATGGTGAAATAATAAATACTCAACGAGTGATTGAATTAGATGGCAGTGTTGAATTATGTCTGTGTATAATTCAACAGGACCAATAACAAATATGTGGAAGATTGTCCCTCACAACATATGGATCCCCTCCATTTACATCGAGTGACTGCAATTTCTGCCCCTGTATTAGTCTCATTCAGATCAAGTCTAATGTTCACACTCTCGAGTCTGATGGGCACCTAATGTTATGAAACAGGCATTCAAGGGATAGGATTTAATAGAATGATTCAAATCGGGCAAGGTCTCCTGACCAAACATGGCCTCATCTTGCCGCAATAAACAAAATCACAACATTCTCTCAAAGAGCACATCTCAAAACTGTTTGTTTAGCTTATGAATGGACATGCTACATAGAAAGTATGTCTTGTGTTTTAAGAGTGCTCAAAGGACAATTTCATTACATCCAGCAAATAACAGAAACATAATTTTCATCATGACTTAAAAATGTATGTATTGTTGATGACAACTCTTTGAGAGATAGTTTGAAAAAGGATAAAATCAGGACATTTGATTTTCATAAGGTCAAGGGCCTACTACACAGTGACACTGTATTTTCCGGCCTTTAAATTGTTTGGCTTACAATTACCTGAGTGTACAATGCAAATGTTTACTGCTGCCCTTCAAGGTTAAATATGATTAGGTCCTGATGCAAGTTCCAGAAGCCAAATCCAATTTTTATGTTGTTGGGGGTTTGAAATATAAAATTCACATATCAGACATCACCCATTACTAGAGAACTTGTTGAAAATTAAGCCTCTCACCTCACTTTGTTTTAGACTGTCCAAGCCTCCTGTGTGAGGAGCTGCAGGATTTGGAGACCAAACAAAAACAAGGGAGGAAAGGAGGTGAGGAGGAAGTGTCAAGTCAGGGGGAAGATGAAGAGGCTGGAATGGACCCAGAAGACAAGAAGGAGGAAGAGAAAGTTGAGTCAGAAAAGGACTGTTATGCTACAAGAGGAGAAGACAAGGAGCAGGTGCAGCCAAAGAATATGCAGGAGGTGCAAATGGGTAACACAAAAATGGAGAACACCATAGAAACAATTGCTAATAACCTAGAGGAGGAGGAACAAAATGATGAGTGTAAGAAAAGTAAAAAAAGGCGAGGTAAAAAACTAAACGATCATGTGAGAAAAAGGCGAGCTCAAAGAGTAGCTAAAGACAAATGTGAGGAGGAGATGAGGAGCCAGGTTCCAGAAACTATGAGCTCAGAGGAGGGCTCGGCTCTATCAGAGCCTGTTGGACTAATGAATAGCAGTGAGCTGTCTGACCCGGTCTACATGGGTAGTGGAGGGACAGACCTGTTCGGCCCCCCAGCTCCTGTCCCTCTAATTTACCCTTCACAGCCCCCAGTCCTCATCCAGCCTGCACCTCCTCAACCACGGGGGACAAAAAGGCCTCCCAGCCCACTTTTACCTCACAATCTGTCTCAGCAGGGCTCACAGCCACTTGAGGTAAGATTACGTACCGTTCTCAACAACTTGCTTATTTACATGACGAGGTGAACGAAGGTACGCTGCATGTTGTGTTTCTTGCTTCGACATTGCATTCTGATCCCTTGAATTATCATCTAATTTTATTTCTGCAGAATCTTAAAAAATGCTTGCTGCCCAAGAACACACACACACACACACACACACACACACACACACACACACACAAACACAAGCTCACTGTATAGGGGTTTCCTCACCTTTCTTTGTATCTACATTTTAATTTGTGATTAAGAAATATAGATATTGAAGGCAAAGGTTAAAAAAAACATACAATATGGCAATAGTGCTCATTTTTGAAAGATGTGTAAAAATTGCCATATTGATAATAGTAAGATGTGTTTTCTTGCACTGGAAATACCTTTAGTGAGTGAAAGGGAAGCCTTAACATATCTATAAAAAATGGTCTTGTTTTTGCTTACAAATACAGTACCTTTTGTAAGCAAGGTGTCAATTAAGTTATAATGTTGAGGAAATTGACAGAGGAGATGCTGCTGTAAGTTTATCACTTAACTTAGTGACTATTTGATCAAACAAGTTCTAACAGCTGATGCTATATTGTCCAAAATACCTATCCCTAATTTCAGCCAGTCCAAACTCTCAGTCGTGTGCAGTTTTGGTCCAACAGCAGCTATTCTCATTAATGTTCTTGTTTCAAACCAGAAGCACCATGGCATTTCTCTTTAGTGCCGCAGAAGTGACCACTTCACTATAAATACAGGACAACCCCCCTCTTTTAATGCATTAGAATACATTTGAATTGAAGATATCACAAAGGACTGGAAGTTGGATCATGACATTGAGTATATTAGTAAAGCACTATGCGCAATCTCATAATATAATTCGTCTAATTAGATTGGTGCTATATCACCCCAGTTAAAAATCAGCCATAACAATATTTGACACTACGGATGATGAGAGCTTCGTCTTGGAGATAGAAAAAATGTAGAATTATAAATGAAGTGACTGATCTTTTTTTCAAGACAGCAATAACCACAATTTAATCTGAAAAATAAAAACCCTTTAAATCTACGCGTAATAGAATACTTGTACAGAACAAATTGTAAGTACATTGTTTGCTTGTTGATGTGTTTACACACAGATTTAACACCTGGTCGCGTTGCTCTTGTGCTATTTCAGTTGCCTCACAGGGCAGTGTGAGACCATGTGCCACTCCTCCGACACTCCCGGTGGAGTATGAGGGTACTGCACTGATTGAAGGCCATACTGGTGTAACCATTTAAACTAGGGGTTCTTGATTTACTTGTTTCATTCCAAATAATTCTATAATTTTGTTCTGATCTAAAATGCGATTATATTTATAGATCTTGATTTTAAACTTTATGATAGCCTAATCTCACCAACATTTGCTCAGGTTTGTGAAACACAAAATCAGTGCAACAATAAACTACAGTGTGGCGACAAGGCTAGAGTCATTTTTCTGATCTAATTTCTGAAAATTTTGAAAGGAGAATAAAGATCAAATATGTTTACGTTTGCATTGTTTTATATTGAGTCCGATTTTTGTTGTTGGTAGATGGAAATAACCCAGGTCTACTCCACAAGACGCTCCATCCGCTACAGCACTCGAGGAAGGGGTCGTGCGCTTAGCTTCCCTCTGCTTCCAGGATTAGAGACGGTGGACAGCTGCCTGCTGCCATCAGCTCCAAAGAAGAAAACACGAACACTATACAGCACTGGTTTGAAAGGCTTCTTTTTGTCAAGGTGTTTTCAAAATCGACCAATAAGCACAAAATCAGCTTTGTGTTTTTGCATATGTGTGCAGATCAATTGGAGCACTTAGAGGCCTTGTTTCAGGAGGACCATTATCCAGATGCAGATAAGAGGAAGGTTATTGCTGCATCAGTTGGTGTTACACCTCAAAGGATTATGGTGAGACAGCCATCATCCCCATTTAACTCTTGGAACAATGTCATATTTTTACAATGTCCTGTCTGGAAGTAAAACTAAACTTGGTGCAAAAAATTTACAAACTCTCCCAAGTTGATTTTAATCTCTCTTCTTTCTGTCTCCTCTAATTTTTGCCAACCTCTCTTGATAATCTTTTGTCTGCTTCCTTTCCTATATTTTATGTGCCAGGTGTGGTTTCAAAACCGCCGAGCTAAGTGGAGAAAAGTGGAGCGATTGGTCACAGGTAAAGTTGAACATTGGCAGAATAAGACTGGTTGGATTAACAGTCCTCCACGCCATCATGTCAATCCTGCAATGTCCAATATTACAGCCCAAAGGTCAGTTATCTCTCCATCTTTTGCCCCTTCTGTCACAATTTATTGTTGCTTTTTTCAAGTATTGTAAAGAAATGATTGATTTATAAGTTGCATTTGGTGAATCACAGTAACTCTTTGCGGTTGTTGTTTTCCTCATCTTGAATTCCAGTAAGGTTGCTCCGCCTTTTTTGGGCCACATTCCCACCATGATGCCCCAACTTGAGCATGCAGCCCCTTCTTTTTCTTCCCTGTCTGCTCTAACCCCACCCTCCTACAGCAACCTGCTGGCCACCCTTAACAGTCCAGGTTGTACTGCTCACAATATATGATGAGCTGTTGGATGCCATAATTAACATCAATGTCTGAGCTAATTTTTTGGAATAAGTCTTGCTGCTAAGTTAATTTACATTTATATCTTTTAAGCTGTGCTCATGTAAACAGAGTTAAAAATGTATGAGGTTGTAGTGCTAATTGTGGGAATCATGGAAAACTTTATCATCATGCATTTTTACCAATAATCATGAAATTGTCTCTTTGAAATGCTCTGAAGGATAAACCTATACAATGGCTGTATTGCCTGGGTGAAGGGCCTTGTTTATTATTAACAAGCCACGGGACTGAATCACTAATCTGTGCCCTTTATCTATAAGGTCAGAACAGAGTGAGAGAGGGGGGTCATCACCAGCCCGAGTTCCGCCCCCGTCCCCTGCACAGCCCTCCCCCACTGAGGCGAGCTAGTCTCCCCCTCATGACAACATATAATTCGAATATGCCGCTTCTCAACACTTCTGTCCATACCCCACCCCTTTTACTGGATATTTTGGAGGGCAATTCCTCCTTGGCCCACCGTGAAAATCACCCTCTTCAGACTGACACCAGGTCAGCTCAGCACACGGGAGATTGTGACACGAATGCATGAAGATAAAATAGGAATTAAATCAAGAAGAGACAATGTGAAGAAGATGGCGTAGGAAAGAGAGCAGGAAGACCGTGAAATAAATACATTGTTAGAACACAATCTGCAGTTGTAATCATTTCTGTAAGCAGACAGGACACCTGCTGGGGACACCTCTTGTTTGTACACAGTAGGTTCAAGATGTATGTAGATGACAGCTACTGTATATGTGTGTATTTTTTTCTCCTGCATCCATTTTGAAAAAGTAGTTCAGTGAAAGATACCGTAAATATTACTATTATCTGTTAGATTCAACTTTACAACTATACATTTGTAGTAAGTTGGCAGTAAATGAACACAAATTCATTCTTTTAAAGATACCTGCATAGATTTATTGTACAGGGAAACTACAGACTTCTGACAATAAACACCTTGTGGCTTTGAATCTTGAGATGTTTAATGGGCTGGTACAGTAGTGGTAAATTTGATCATCCACAAATTATATGCAGTTTCATGTATGTCCTTCAGACAAATTCTTCTTTGTTTTGTCCTCAGTTCTCTGTTTGAATTTGGGGAGAAGCTGGACTACATGATGTTTAGCCAGCAGAACAACACCCTTTCTTACCAGCTCCAGACCTCCTATCCAGTCAACCAGCAACAACAGCAGGCACCTCTACCCCGCATGGCCTACCTTACTCCCTCCCCTTATCTCACTCCCAACCCCCCAGATTCAAACCCTATGTCCTACATGACTTTTGGCCCCGGAGGAAACTCCTCTGGTATGGTCACCTACTCCACTGGAGGGCATACCTATGTCCAGTCTCAAGGTGCAGGACAAATTGTACTGCACTCCACAGGCCACCATGGTGAGTCACCGAGAGGGGACTGAGACATATGGTAGTGAGGTGTTTTTTTTTTTAATTGCAGCAGATGTCCATTTAGACTTTTCCTTTTAATGATGTCTTCAATGTCCTGGAACAAATAAAAATCTGTTTCATAGTTTAGAAAAATGTATTTTTTCGCTCAAATTGTCTGAGATTAGTTTTTTCAAAGTCATATTTCATTTCTGCCAATATTGGTGTCTCCAAAGGATTATATGTGTGTTTACTCGATAACCATCCAATATTCTAAACAGTTGCTAAGGATCCAAGGAAAAACAGTGAGAAGTTTGTTGTTACTTGAATCAGTAACTCCTCAGTTTGACCTAGTTTTCCTTTGTCATGCTTTCCAATTGCTCTCTGTCCCTGCCAGCTTTCCGGTCCGTTTTACCTTAAAATCAAAATATTGGGGATGCAAAATTACTCTTGCAGCTGATTTGATCGCAGCTACAAAGAGGAAGTCCTTGCAGTACATGTGCAGAGAGCAGTGATGATCCGGGTTTGCTCTAGGTGCACTATGCTAGAAGTGCACGCTTTGACGTAGATGAAACGGTCAGGCACCTCTGCCGCTGGGGTTTCCTGTATCCACACGTCTGTTTGATTTTATGTGCATTTCTGTCTAGGTGGCAACACAGGATTCCAGTCATATCCATGGGGGAACATGTACAGTCAGCCAAACATGCACCAGCGTAGTGTCTGTTCTTCAAGTTATCCTGCCAACTTTGGGACAGCTCAAGACCTTCAGCCATCCTCCTCCACCAACTTGCAGCCCCCACCTACATTCTTTCAGCGAGGGGACCACTTAGCAACGCATCCAAATATCCAGTATTCATCATCACACACCCCGACACACTCCACCATTAGCACCACAACAGTCCTCCCACCTGTATCCACTCTGCGGCCATCTCGCCTCAGAGTGGAGAACACTCCAACCACGGTTGCTTCACTTCTGCCCTCTCAAGTCAGCCCTACTTCTCTTCAAAGCCCTCCAGCCCCCTCTTGTGTCAAGATGGAGCATGACAGCCCTCGAGAGATTCACAGCCACTTCCACTGTGATTTCTCTCCAATATTTTTTTGATATTGTTTGTGTGTGCTATTGTGTGCGTTTGTTGTTTCTTTGTAAAATTAATATTTTCTACTGTTAGAGTGGTTGTCAGTTCAAGGAAATATTAAAGTCAGCATTCTTTGTTTTGCATTTAGCATGGCTGTAATGAATGACAATTGCTGTTATGTTATATATGTATATAAACCATGAGTTTCTAGAATTTTTGTTGTTCTTCTGTGGAGTGTTTTTATTAAGTCAAAATGCTCTTCATACCATTGGGTTTGGAGAGTTAGTGGTGTGACATCTGGATGAATCTGGACTAGATTTGGACCTGGAGAAGACTTAACAGAAAAATACCAGAAAAATACCTCCTATTGAACAATTACCTCTCAGAAAGTGCTGACTCCAAGATCAGAGCACTGTGCATTTTATTCGGAAGTCGCCAGCCCCAGTCTTTATTTCTTTTGTTTTATTTAATCTACCTAGGCAATCTACCTTGATTTAAAGATATTTAATTGAAAGCAAAGGCGGAAGTAAGTCTCATAAAATGTGCTTACTGATTTTTTTTTTCTTACAGTTTCAACCTCTCTTTCAAGGACTTGAATATCAAGGTTGTCCTGATGAAGGTAGAGGTGTATACACATACACACAAATGACATCAGGATACACTTACACAACCTGCTCATTTAATGGAATACCATTGTGGTTACAGATCAACTTGTGTCTTGAGTATTAGCTTGTGATATTAATGAATTAATTCATTAGTCAGGTTGACTGCTCTAAATATATTGCAAGAGTAATTGTGCTTCACTTCTGCATCAGGGCATGTATGCATGTACAAAAATCATGTATAAGAGTGGAAGCATAAGAGATAAATAGTAAGATTAAAAAGTAAAATTAAAACAAAACTTTTAATTTTTATCTTTCTTAAATGCCAAAAAGCTCAGAGTAAGTCGAGTACCAAAAAGAATCCACTGTAGAGTTACTTAGTTTGTTGGACTACTTAAGGTAAAATTACTGTGGATAAGGTACTTTGTGTACTTTCAATTTTTAGAAAAAATAATGTTTAGTATACTCGTAGAGGCCTTCGGTACTTATTTAATTCAAATACTGTATTCTACTTTCCCCCAGGTATATCATCTGGCCACTAGAGGGTGGTATTTTGTTGCAAGTAGGGATCTACAATACTTAACAGAGGCATCCGTCCATGAAGAGGACATGTGGCGAATTGTGATCAAGTGGTAGGGGCTAAGGGCGGGCGTAAGCCAAGGAAAGAGGTATCCCAGACAATCACTGATTCATCCTGAATCCATTATCTGTGTTGCCATCTGCAGGTTTCGCAAACTGCATTTACTTTTGCTTGGTCTTAGTATGCATATCAGTTGCAAAGGCTTGAGGAATCAAAATCTTTGATGAAGCTCAGACTCATTCGACCTGCAGAACAAGCCAGACATGTCTTTTAAGTCTCAGTGATGAAAGTAAAATCAAAAAGTTTTTGTTTTAACTCTAGTTAATATTCTTGAAGCCTGGATGATGTGGGAGTAAGAGAAGAGCTGTTTGATGAAAGTGAGGGGGAGGTGGCAGGGACCAGGGGAGCAGATAAAGGAGGAAGGAGCTCGTGTGTTGGTCTGGAAACAAGGGAGGTGAGCTGAGATGAGCTGTTGCTATGGGAGGAAAAGAGGATGATGGGTGGGCTCTGCCAGGAGGCGTGGGAGGCCAGAGAAGATGGGGATGAACGAGGAGTGTGTTTGTAGCATGGGGGGCTGTGAGATGAACAGAACTGTTGGTTATGTAACCATTGCATTTGGATTTTTAATGAACCTCTCTCTTCCTGCTAACTGGCTTCTGAGCTGTTATTGTTGGCAGGAGGAGCGCAACATAAACACACAAACTTCATTTGCAGCTAGGAAATTTCTCAAACTGTCTCTTGCAGACTGAGACACACTAGACTTTCATTTCGGAAATGAAACCCTATGTGTGAGAGTGCCATTCAACCCCTGTTCTGTCAATTTACCACTCTTAAGTTTAGTTTACAAAGTTATACTGTGTGTCTGCCTCTTGTAACAGTTCATGTGTCAGAATAGGTGGTTTAACATTTGTTCATACTCATGTGTTAGAGAGCTTGTTTGTGTTTGAGGAGGGTTTCATGTTAGTTCAGGTTTGTAATTAATTTTTCCAGGACTTCCCTGGTGTGAACAGAGACTGCTCTGAAGGAGGACCTGAATGCATACATGCATGCATGTATGTATGCATGTGTGTGTGTGTGTGTGTGTGTGTGTGTGTGTGTGTGTGTGTGTGTGTGTGTGTGTGTGTGTGTGTGTGTGTGTGTGCGTGTGTGTGTGTGTGTTTGTGTGTATGCGTGTGTGCGTGTGTCCGTACCTC
>CAAKHD010003020.1:129902-150388 GCA_901007705.1 Fistularia tabacaria | reverse complement strand
GGGGGGGGGGGGGGGGGGGCGCGGGCCGGGAGGCCGGGGGGGGGGGGGGGGGGGGGGGGGGGGGGGGGGGGGGGGGGGGGGGGGGGGGGGGGGGGGACTTACCATTCCGTGCCAGCTGATGACGATCCCGGTCCCGGTGGTAGTCCTCTCTCTCCCTCTCTCAAAACATCCCGACGGGAAACATCGCGGGGATCGGAGCTGCTGGAGTCGTTAATGTTAAAACGTTCATCAAGATGGCGAAGAGGGATGGATGAGGCTGGGTGGAGGGGAGGGGGGAGCAGCAGCAGCAGCAGCAGCAGCAGCAGCAGCAGCAGCAGGCGGCGGCGAAGGGGGTGTGTGAGGACCCCCCCTCCAAAAAATATTTTAAAAAAAAAATTAAAACAAACAAACAAAAAAAAAGCTAAACAAAAGAAAAAGCGAAGGAAAGGTAAGAGAAAAGAAAAGGAGCGGAGATGGACGGATCACTGATGCTGAATCACTCTCTCCCCCCAGCTCACCACCTTGCAACCATTGTGCTGCAAGATGCTGGCTGTACCATGGTGGACCTACCGGAGCAAGAGAGAGAGGGACGGAGGGAGGGATGGAGGGAGGGAGGGAGGGAGGGAGGGAGGGAAAGGGGAGAGCGAAGGGGGTGTAGGGAAATATGTTGCCATGGCAACCGAGCAGGAGCACGCATGACGTCAAAGCCCGGGCTGGGAGACGGAGAGGGAGGGGAGGAGGGAGGAGGGAGGAGGAGGAGGAGGGAGGGCGTGGCGGACATGGAGCCTCTCCCGGGTGATGGGAGGAGGGAAGGAGGGCATTTCTCTCTCTCTCTCTCTCTCTCTCCCTGACCAGTCGTCCTGCACCGTGCAACAAATAAATAGGGAAAAAGTCACAGCGAGGAAGTCAGGAAAAGTTAAATAATGATTTTCATGAACATGCGGGGGGGGAAAAAAGAGACCAGGTAATATAAATGTGTCGCCAAATTAAGAAAAATACCATTTTATCTTATCTAATTTTTTTCATTTTCTTTTCTTTTTTTTCCTCTCGAAATTTTGCGATGACTGTGGAATTACACCGCATGCTTCAGAGTGTGGCCGCTAGGGGGGGCTGGTGAGCCGACTGACCCGCCGCACCTCTCCTGTCCTGCTTCACCGAGCTTATGTAGATTAAATTTGACAACGAATGAGTTTTCTTTCTTTAATTTTTAATGAGACCAGCATTCTAACAAAAAAATGTTATATTGTTGCTTATCTTGCGGTAGTTGTATATTGGTGATGTGTCCCTTAAAGTGGCAAAAGTTCAATTTTGTCAAATGCTTAGCTCTTTTGAAACATTTCTTGTTCTCATTCATATTATTGATTTATCATTTAACACTCCGTATTTCCCTTTTCTCAAAATGCCTTCATCAATTTTTCCGATCTTACCTCACTTTTTTACAAAAAGAAAGGAATTCAGTATGTCATTATCTCAGTCTTTCCTCTTACGTTCCCATTTGTAATATTTTCTTTATCAGGTTTCTCACAGTCTCCTTCAGACAATGTCTGCTAACTGTAAGTATTCCCGCTCAAAACGTTAACAATGGCCTCAGATTTAATCCACATAAATGTGTTCAGACCCACAAGCTGAACATTGAATGAGTGTCACAATTCATTTTCTCTCTGGTAAGAAGAAAAGAAAGAGAAGCCACATCTCAATGAACTCACAGTGAT
The DNA here is from genome assembly GCA_901007705.1 of Fistularia tabacaria. NCBI lineage: Eukaryota > Metazoa > Chordata > Actinopteri > Syngnathiformes > Fistulariidae > Fistularia > Fistularia tabacaria. The sequence continues at coordinate 148,697 of CAAKHD010003020.1, read as the reverse complement.
CAGAGAGACGTCCTACCGTTTCTCGATTTTTAAACGGTGTCGGTCAGCCAATCATTTTTGTCCAAATCACGGAAAAATCACACATGTCCAAGTTTTATAAGCCCATAGCTGTCGGTCAGGGGAGCTGAATCGGAAGCCGCTTCCCTGATTTAGGCCTTCAGGCTTGTTCCCCGAAGAGGGCAGCTACTTGTGAAACTGGTGAAACACAGAAGCCTCTGCAGTGAAGTCATCCGAAACAAGTCCAAGTCAAATACCACAACATTCATTAGTGTGAGAGGAAGACTCGGGCAGAGATGCCTGCCCAAATGGTTTACCCTTATCATTAGTAACAAGTGAGCATTTTCAAACCTCTATGTATGTAAATGTTTTTTACTCCCAACACAGAGCAAGAATATGACACAGAGCAGAGTTGCAGGCAGAGTCAGTGAGTGTACTAGACATGAAGAAATAGTCTTAAACTGCTCAATTAAAAGTTATGAAGTGAAAATGCTGCTTCAGTAAAAAAAAAAAAAAAAAAAAGTAATATCAGCAAAATGTACTCTTGTGTCAATATTAAGGCTACTCCTCTGTGCAAAGTGCATCTGTGGAAGCTCGTTCAATTGTGCATTTTGATGACTGATTAATACATAAGAGATTGTTGCGTGCTGTAATTGATCAACCTGCTGCAAATTTTAGACCCTTAAAAAGAAATCAAGAGTGATGATGGCAGCGTGTCGAGGGGGTAGAACGATTGACCCTGTAACTGAACATTCCTGGTTTGATTCCCGGCTCCTCTTAGTGTGTCGAAGTGTTGTTGAGCAAGACACTGAGCCCCTAACTACTCCCCTGGCACTGCTAGACCGCAGCATATTGCTCATGGTTTCTCGATGATGGGTGAAATGCAGAGAATGAATTTTCCCACGAGGGATTATTAAAGATTAAATTAATTAGTACCGATAATGTTTAAGTCCAGTGTAACTGATACAGCAGTAGTAAAAAAAAAAAAAAAAAATCATCAGAAGTGTCAGTATCTAAGTATATCAAATAATTTTAGGTCTTCTTCTGAATGAGTAGAGCTGTCAAACAAATGTTGTGCAGAACACAATGTGGTGAAGTGGAAATGTAAAATGGCAAGTATGCAATGGAAAAACTCAAGGAAAGTACTTCATAGTTGTACCTAATTGTAAAGCTTGAGCAAATGCACTTGACACCTTTGTTCCATTAGTCTAAATGGAACACATTAGAGAAAAAAAAAAAAAGATGATCCTTGCTTTGGTGCAAGAGCTGGGGTTACATTTTAAATCCAAAAATATCTCGGATGTGCGAGAGCGGATCTATGAACACACTTTTCATCCCACATAGAAGTCATGTGAAATATCAAAAGGGACATGCTGGAAAGCTTCAGTTGCTGCCGTAGGTCGCGGATGGAGAACACGAGTGTTTTAACCTCATTTCATTCGAGCTAATTGATGCAATGAAGTCCGGGAAGCATAGAGGCTAAAGCCGTTTCCATGGCATATGAGCCCACATAAGTGGGCAGAGGTTAACAACGTCCAGTGGAACAAAGAATATAGAAAATATCAAGAGCGGTGGTGTGTGAAGTGTTTGCACCAATTTAAAACCCCAGAGCTCTCTGAGCGTCCACCTCTGACAAAGGCATTCCTGCTCCAGATTATCTTGAGATGGGCAAGATACCGGAGAAAAAAAACAAACCATTTCCTAGCCCTCGAGGAGAAGCTCGCATCGTTTGCATTGGTTCATGTGGCCTATTTTGAGAAATGTATACAGCACTTCTTCAGAACAAGTAACCTAATGGATGAGAACCAAAAAGGGGGTTATATTTTAGTAAATGATCATTCATTCATTCATTATACACCGTTTATCCTGCACTCAGGGTCTGACAAACACATGAAAATAATAGTCATAATAATGAAAGAGTTAAAATATCATCATGATATCAAGAAGTTACCTTTAGCTAAATTGAATGTCTCTATTTTATGGGTCATTTTGGACAAACATGTGCAACTGAATGCCATTTCTTATCCCTGTGCAAGTATGTGATTCCAAAGACTGGGCAACTAGGATGCCATCAAGTGAATGTTAGACAATGACAGAGACGCAGTCTGAGGGGATGTGGGAATCGAGTATAAGCATCAGAATAAAGATATACACCACTGGAATGTTTGTCAGATTATGTATTAAAATGAACTGAAAGAGACGTAAATAGAAGCGAAAACAGATATCGAAAAACTATACGTCATTGAAGTTTACATAACTGTAAGATTATTGCTAATAAAAGAAATAGTAACCATGTAATTGTGTTTTTGTCCAAATTACTATTAAGATTATTTGTAAAATAAAAACACATTTATTTACTAGACCAAAAAATACCTACAAAAAATACAGAACGAGTGTGAGTTTGCGGTGGCTTAACCCAAAGGTGGCTAACAGGCCGATAAGGGCTGCTCCAGAAAATACTGTGAGAAAAGGAAGGGGAAAAAAAAATCCAAATTTAGAAACTTTATTTCTAAACTTTATTCAAATTAATGACAAAAAACTGGCTTGTGGCGGGGCCTCCCTGCCCCAGGTAATGTCATCAGCGACTGATTCAGTGGTGATATGAGGCTAAATCTGGCAAACACAAGAAAGTTTTTAGTGTGCCAGATATGAAAAAAATAAAATTATGATAATTGCCTCACAAATTGGATATCTTTATAACTGAAGCAACCAGTAACTGCATTGCCAAATAGGAAACCACCCAATGACTCATGTTATTCCTCAACTCTTTTCTTGGGAAATGTAATGACTCGGAAAACATGAGGCAGGTTAAATATAATAGATTTGTCACTCTGTTCCATTCTCTGGTTGCTGTATTGAAGTGTAAACTTTCACTCCATTTTTACTAGAAGAGTAACTTGATAGAAGTTATGCATTATCTCCATCTATCCCTGAGTTTAAATGACAGCACCTGTGGAGCCATCTTTGTCCAGGCACAGTGTCGGGAAGACACCTTAGGAGGTTTTTACAATGAGTATCTTAAAAAAACGTCATAATTATGCAAAAAAATAATTTAAAAAAAAGAATTGTCTTCAGGGTCATCCCTTCACCAAATTGTCTATTACAAATATAAAAAGTGCAAAACACATAATATTTTAAAGACAAAAACTGGAACTGTGTCATTGAAAACATTGTGGGGTAAGTAGTCTCTTTGCCATGTATGCCACTGAAGCGCAGCTTAACCATCTTGCCGTATGGTCCTGGACATGGAAAGTAGCGCCATCTGCAATGTTGGAGCCTGAACTTTGTGAGTTTCTATAAAAAACAGAAAAGATAAATATACTGTATATATAATCTGGAAAAAATGGAGCATCGTCATGATTAGCAAAATCAGAAATTCAGTCATTTTATATTTGAGACGTTAACAGAGGTGACTGCTGAGATCGACTGCAGAGAAAAAGTAATTTCCACCCGAATCAGAAGCTGCTGTCCTGATTGAAGCCTTCAGGCTCATTCCCCGATGAGCTACTCTCATCGGGGAATGAGCTACTCTTGTCAAATCATTTACTTATAGAATTTCTGTTTAATACACACAAAATAATCCAAATCTCTGAAGAGTATTCTTATTTGGTTAGAGGCAGGGGCCAGATGGAAAGCATCTGTCTGGGGCTAGACATCCTACTGTCTGGCCATGAGAATATTTATTCAAAATCAGGGCCATTAAGATAACTTAGTGCCTCCTAAGATATTTGGTCCATTTGATGTATGGTATTTGGAAGGAGGTCAGAAATTTGCTTGGAAACAACTTGGGTATCGTGGTACTTTCATCTGAGATTTCATTGCTGAAGACCAGATAACATTATTATAACAATTCATTCCCGCAATTCAAATAGAAACAATGCTTATATATCAGACTTCTGCTCTCATTCACACTTTTTACTCTGTGTGTGAGTGGTAACATAAGATTTTACTTAAAGTGATGATGACGATGACAATGAGCACTATGTATTTGGATGAGCATAGCTGCTTTGTAAAGTACTCTTTATAAAGGATGGTAACATCAGCATCCCTGAGAGCATAAACCAATATATTACACATACTAACTATAGCAAGTGAGTCAAAAATCCTGCCCATATATCAATTGAACTAATGGGTAAAAGTTTTTCAACAGCAATTTATTCTGAAAATATGTATTCATGTATTCACAGTATATATATATATATATATATATATATATATATATATATATATATATATATATATATATATATATATATATATATATATATATATATATATATATATATATATATATATATATATATATATATATATACACATACACACACACATATATATATACATACATATACATATATACATACATACATATACATATATATGTATATATATGTGTGTATATATATGTATATGTATATATTTATATATATATATACTGTGAATACATGATATGCAGGCATATGTTAATTAATCTATTTATATTTAATGGGCCCTGTTCAACTCTGTTTATTTTTTATTTATTTGGCTTTTTAAGCCTGCTCTGTTGTTTGTGCGTCATATGTGTTTCTGTTCTTAATTACCGTTTTGTTTATGCTACAAGAAGGAAATGAAAATACTGATAATGAAGCCATTACTTATAAAACCCTGCGTTAAAGCCATGTTAATGCAAAGCTTGTTCCACCATTTGGGGAGACATGGCTGTGCACTGCATCATAAAATGTTTTTAAAATCTGCTCATTGTGAAGACCAGCAATCCGACAGGCCCTACCGGTTCAGAAACAGATTTAATCAATTAATCAAAAGCGTAATCACAGAGTCTTGTCTTTTTCAAGCCGGTGTTAATAATTGTGCCTTTCAGCCCTGGCAGGCACACACACAGATAATATCACTCCAGTCACCTCATCTCAGGCACTGTGCAATGATCACTAATGACCACTAGATGGCAGAAAAGAGCTCCTAAATGAGGCCGCCTTTGTAACGCGCCAAAGGAAGGAAGTACTCAGCGGTGAATTGCTTCCTGGCAACTTGGATGACTCTCAAGAAACTTTGATGTAGCGGGAATCACAGAAATGCAGGCATAAAGGTAAAAAATAATAATAATAATAAAAGGAAACCATTTTCCACGTCTCTTGTATTCATCTCCAAGATCTAAGGCCTCGCATCTAAGCTGTACTGCTCATCAAAAAAAAAAAAAAAACACTTTTTCATTTTAAACGTATATAGAAACAGAGTTACTTGCAATTCTGAGAGAAATATAGAACAAGCTTGTACCGCCCTGGATTATCCCCCCCCCCCTTTTCTCGCAGTACATTTTACTCCCAGTTTTGTGTCACCATGGAAACGATTAAATGACAGTCCCCTCTCGGGGAGCCAATGGGCGGCCGCGGTAAGGTGTCTGGTTACTCCCAGTCAGCCCACGCTCGCTGGGCAAAGGGAGGGGTTATTCCGCTCCTCGGCAGTTATGGTAACTTGGCTTACCCTGAACGGAGTAAACGCTGCGTAGTGACTCCCGAACACGGTTGTTGTTTTTTTTTTTTTTTTTTTTTTTTTTTCTCTTTCCCCCTTCTCGCATCTTATTCTTTTCTTGGAGAACTCGCGTTTGTTTTGTTTGTTTGTTTTGTTTTTTTTTGTTTTTGTTTTTTTTTTAAAGTCACTTTGGGCACACAGCACTCCCAACGCGAGGTGGATGTTTATCGCTGAATGCCCCGCGGAAAGGTAAACCTGTTGCCCGCCTAGCGCCGCGGTCTTGTCAGCTACTCTCCCAAGATGTTGCTTTGTGGATGGGATGGCGTCTGGTCCCGCTTGTCTGCGCACTCGTAGCCTCGCCGGAGTGCGAACAATTCCCCGCCAAGTCATCTCGTAGCGCCTCAGTTTTCGGTAGGTTTCTGTCGACCGCTCGACTACCTGAAAATGTAATGTAGAAACTTTTTCTCCTTTTTTTTTTTGTCTTTGCTAACTTGAGCGATACAGTTGGCAGGAGCTCCCCGGGAGAAAGTGAAGGCGAGGCTGGAACGCCGATGCTTCCTTAAAAAGAGTAGCACTCTTGTTATTTTCTTTAACTCGCTGGTGGCTAAACTGACATTTGTTTTGATTTCCCCCCTCCTCCTCTTCTCTGCCAATGTCCTCTACGTGTCGTGTGAACGTCAGTGCAGCCGTACAGATGTCAGACAGCGAGGGCACACTAATAACTGAGTACGACTCAGGGAAGGGAGGAGACGCTACTTTAAAGGGGGAAAAAGATGCTAGCATTGTTTAGCTGAAGCCACCTGCCCCAACTGAGTGTGACTAAGTGTGGGCAAAGTGCAGAGCATTAGCATGCAGCTTTTCTCACACTCAGTGTCTCCACAGTGACTTCCAATTTGTCAGTACGTGCAGAGGGATTTAGGGGGTGGGGGGGCCAGGAGACTAGAAGGAAGTCTACCCCTCCCCCCTCATTATCATAGAAAAGTAGTGAAATGACTCAGAAGTCAAAGGCCGTGTATGTTTTGGCCGAAGAGGAGATGTGAGTGACTGCATGGAGAGCTTCCCCCACCTCCCAAGTGGTTATGATGGACATGGTGTTACCATCATCAGAGGAAAAGGAGGAAATTGGCTCTGGGATTGTGTGGGTGTTGAGAGGAGGGGTGTTGGGGAGTTTATACGAAACCATGCTCTGCATGTCACGGTACTCATAGCAACCCTGTGATTAACAGAAATGGAGCGGATGAGGTCGAGACCAAAATGAAAAGTAAGGGCCATAAGTCTAGTCGAGGCTCTCCCTATGGTTTGCTCTGACCAGCTGTGCTGGGGGAAAAAAAGGCCCATCGTCCAGGGTGGCTCATTGGTGGGAGACACCACTCCATAACTGGTGATTATTCTGTCCAGTGCTGGTATGACTTGAGTTGTGTTCGTCAACAATCCTGTGTTACATCTTGGTAAGATAATCGAGAGCGGCATGTTGGAGAAGTGCAGAATTTAAAAATGGATTGTGATTCCAGCTAGACGATTGGTGGATTTGCTGATATTCAGATGCCAACATTTGTAAACCTTTCAAATCAGTAAAACCAAAAATGCACAACCAACATAGTCTGGTCTTTAAGTGTATGATGTCGGTATTTGAATAGACAACATTTGCAGATGGTTGAGGTGACTAGTTATCTTACTTTTGGCACTTGTCCATGGTTTTCAATCACCAAGTGCAGTTGCTGAGAAAAGTTATTTTGGACTGATTAAAAAAGAAAATACATGTTGAAAACAAAAGCTCATGACAGGAACATTATCAGTGTCTGAATGTGGAGTAAAACTGTGTATCACAATTTTAGCTGTTCAGAAACCTCTATGATGCGATATCACACTAAGACTAGGCAAAATTATATTGTTCAGCCCTTGGCGGGATTAAGGCACTGCTGGATGTTTTTTTCCTTTTCTTTTGATAAGTCACTGCTTCTTTTTCCCATTTCCTCCACTGCTTTCATCGCTAAAGCACTGACTTTACAGAGACAGGATTGTGAATAAAGGAAAACCATGACTTCTTTAAATGTGTTTTAGCTTACCAGTCATTAAGACATGCAGCAGAGGAGTTTCTTTTACTGTACGTCTTCATTTTGCACGAAAACAGTATGAAAGCATGTGGTCCATATGTTCTGGTTTGCCACAAGCATTTTTGAAACATCATTCCTTACATCATCAGTCATCTTCAAAAGACAGTCTCTCCGTCCGTCCTCGTCATTGTGTGTTTTGAATTTGAAAGCTCGTACACACAGGCCGCAAAGAGCAGTATGATTCTGGGAAAAGAGGTTCAGTTGGTTGATGAATTTTCCTGGCATGGATGGATGACTTCAGGAGGATTTTCACCTCAACATTTGAACATAGAGTACCTTTTCTCACTGCTCTCTCCACTCTTCCAAATGTGTTTGCCAGCTGAGACAGCAGCTCTAATGTTTAGAGGATATGAACAAATTTCGTCTCATATTGTATGAAGAACTATGTTTTTGAAAATAAGACTGGAATCCAGCGTATTTGTTATGGATGTTTATTTAGAAAGAGCTGCTGCCAAACAGGATGAGAAAATAGAAAAGGATGCACATGTATTTCTGTCCCTTTTTGTCCCTGGTGAGTGTAGAGGAATTGTATTGAAATTATTAGTACTATTCTGGTATGGGTTCCGCAGCTGACTGCCTTTTTGTTTTAGTCAGTGGATTGTTTTCAAATCCATTTGTGGGTTGTAGCAGTGTCACAGACAGGAAGGTGGGAGGAAAGGAAAAGCTTCATCTAAGTGCAAAGTAAAGAACACTATCACGTTTCCAGGATTAGTTTCTCCAAAATCCTTGTGACTGTGGCCAAGATTTTCCAAACATTCAAAAGCAGACTAAGCCCTGTTTAGGCTGTGCTGTGTAGCTACAGTGCAGCCACACATGGGAATACCTGGCCGTAACCATCGAAAGGGTTTGAAAAAGAGGAAGAAAATGAGTCATTGAAGTGGTGAAGACTGTCTGCTCTCACTATTTTGGGCCACTGCCTCCAAAGCCCTCTTCAATAATGAGCAGGACCACAGTCCAATGAGGGACAAGCTGGCCTGCACAGCAGCCCCAGTGTGGATAAAAACATTCCACTGTAGGTCTCTGTTGAAATAACAAGAGCCACAAAACAATCAATCTTCACAGCACCCGCTCGCCCCATTCTCATGGGTAATGAGCAAGATGGGTAGTAACCCTCTTGCCTCATACTTCACACCTCCCATGGTCCTGAATGATTAACTTGCATTCCTGCATAAACATGTAGGCCTGTGACATGCTTACTCATTAACTCTCTTTTCCAAACTTCATAAATGGAATGTCGTCTGAAATATTAGTCCAACACTAATGAGGCTTCTCACGCAGTTTCCTTTTGAGAGATCACGAAAATGCAGTATGCCCAAAACAGCGTCCCATGATGGCAGATGCATTACTGTTAAGATAAGATAAGATAAGATAAGATAATACTGTATTTTTCCCATAGGGGAAATTAGGGTGTTGCAGCAGCAACATTAGAGGAGGAGGAAAAAAAACAAAAACAGGAAAGATAAACACACACATATGACAGTGAAAAAAAGGAAAGATAATAATAGAGATAAAGATAATTCATTATATTCCCTCGCTTTGTTGGGGTTTTTTTTGAGCCGAAGTGCCAATCTTTGGCATGGTGACGCCCCGTGAAATTTCAACTTCTGTAAACAAATTCAATATGCATCATTTTAGGCCGGAGTTAGACGAGTTTTTGAGCCAAGCACACAGGTGCCTGAGATATTGCAGTTAGCAAACCCCAGATTTTGCAATACCACAAAGCATCTTGTCTGTCACAGAAGGTTACGACAGTCGTCCTGTTGACCACTTTAATTTCGCAGTAAATATCTGAAAGATACCAATGTCCCTTTTAAGGAGCAGATTCTGTTTAAGTATTAATTAAGTCAAGGGCAATGTACAAAGTAGCCTATATGAATTCCTTTAAATAAGTGGAAAACACAGATCACACCAGATTTAGCTACTTGTTAATTCTTGCAGTTCTTGGATGTACAAAGAGTATTTCACTTCTATGAAAGCTGCTCAGTAGTGCATGAAGCCAAAAAAATACTCGGACTTCTAATTGTGTCGCTGGCATCCTGTGAGGTGTGTGTCTCAGCAAAGTTTAAATTAGTCCAATCTTTTGGTCTTTTCAGACTTGGGGAAAAGATGAATTGACTAAACAGCACATGGACCAACAAACTATCAGACCGCCCCCCACACACAGCTTCAGTTCAGTTTTAATCTTTAAACTCTTAACTGACATGACATTTTGCCGCATAGGGGCTGTTTAAATGAATGCTGATAGAGTTTTGATGTTGACCAGGTCAATGTTCATTGTTGCCCCAAAATTGTTCTCTCACTCGGGCTACATGAGACCAATGTGTGTATTGCCAAATGAAAGGGGGGGGGGACATAATTTATTTCTCTTCCATTTTTAGAGCTTTTTGTACTATACTATGTGGGGTCTGAGTTGAATACCAAAAAAAAAAGGTACATCACGGGGCTACAAATAGACATACAGCTATTCACCCTCTTATTTGTGTAGTTCTAATATTGAATGTAGTTGAACAAAAATTTTGCTTTTAGATAATTGATAAATACGAGTTCAGTTAAAGATACATATATATATATATATATATATATATATATTTATTTACCTTTTGTAAGAAAAAGGTCTGTTGCAGGTATTTAGATGAGGAGCCAACCATCTAGCCATTCTATCATCGCTGTAAGACAGAAGCAGGCTGTAAATGAATGCAGACTCATTTATGGACGCTACAGTCTTCCCAAAAACAGAAACCAGAGGAGATTTCTCTGACTGGAGCCAAGTAATGCTACCCAATGTGGTAGAGGCATTATGGTGCATGTAGGAAATGAATTATTGTCAGTTCTAGTCTCATGTAGCTTTGTACTTTACATTGTTACTGTAGTCATGAGTGAGGACTGCTTTAGATTGTAGAGACAAGTGGCTATTTTGGATTCTTATGGGACTGTGTTATAACGTGGGGTTGTAAACAGATCTGTAGAAGTTATTAAACTGAAACTTGGAATGCAAAAACAAATCTTAAAAGTTTAAAAACAAACTGTAAGACTTGTGCAAAACCAGGATTCTTAAAAATTATTTAGCTCCTCTGAACAGATTGAAGTAGTTGAAGAATAACCCAGCTATAGGGTCTGCAGTAATCTACTGTTATAAACATCATGAAACACTACATCACAAACAATGTAAATGCAGAATATTCTCAGGTCCATTATGCCTTATCATAACAATACTCAGTCACAGTAAATTAAACTATAATGCATTTAAAACTGTTGAATGCCTTGATACTAAAGCTAAAAACAGTGATTTGCCAACTTGTGGAAAACATTTTACAGCCCTCACAGCTTTCATTGTTGAAAATATGTTCTGTCTAAGAAATATAAATCTAAGCATTTTCTGTCACCTAATAGCTGCACACTTAATGTGAAGTTCTCAGTGTATGGAAAAGAATAAAAAGTAAATTATTACAGTTAGGAAACAATTACGTTGTACAGTTTTACCTTTTGCACGTTAGAATAAAGATCACCATCTTTAACCCCAGCCATCCTGGCCTTGCTGGCTTCTTTAAATCACTTAGTGAGGTGATGGTAATGGTCTGATTAAGTTTGTTGCTCCAAATGTTTCATGGTTGTTTCTCCAGAGTTTACTTTGGACAATAGTCAGCCACAATGGCTCTGCGGCTTAACTGTCACTTCAGTCACACCAGTTGTTTGTTGGGCAGGGGCCTGTTGCTGCTGCTGCTGCTGCTGCTGCTGCTGCTGCTGCTGCTGCTGCTGTCTGATTCCTTAAAGTTGAAGAGCCTGCATCCAAAATAGAAGCAGTCTCTCCTGTTTAAGTCACACCTACATCTCAATTGGTTTGGGAATTCTTCGTGGAAGGCCAAAAATTCTCACATTGCATGTCCTGTTGCTAAGTTTGGTCGATGCTTGACAGTAATTGCAGTGAGTTTTGTAGTGTGGTTATCAAGTTGTTTCAAGAAGTAAATGTAACTTGTGGACTAACAGGCTGTATGGGCGGCTGTTGGGGCGGCGTGGCGTAGGAGCTGGAGTGATCGTTTATTCCTTGTTTGATTACCAGCTCCTCCCAGTGTGTCGAAGTGTTGTTGAGCAAGACACTGAGCCCCGAGCTGCTCCCCTGGCGCTGCCAGACGCCATGCCAACTGCTCATGGTTCATCCATGATGGGTTAAATGCAGAGAACGAATTTCCCCACGGGGATAAATAAAGTATACATCATGATTATTATTTGTGTCAGGAATCTGATACCTGTTTCCTTCCTTATACTGAATCTGTTCAAGTTCATTGCCCTCTGTAAAATTCTGTCGAACTCCCCCCTGTTGAGTATGATTTCTCATAGTCATCTGTTCAGAAGGGTGTTGTGATATCTGAGCACTCACTATGACAGGTTGTGTCCTTTAACTTTACTGTTGCGAAACACTGAAACCATTTTCGGTCAGACCCGTTCAGGGTCGATTCACAGCAAAAACAGTCTAGTCTCTCTAAACTGTGAGTGTCTTGGCAATATTTACAACTTGAGATCAACCCTATCTTACCTTCTAAATCAGATGGATTTACCATGTCATATAGATCTTTAGTCATTCCTCCCCTTAAGCCAAGCAGCAAGTTAAATAAATAGAAATGGTCAGAGGTAAATAATCAACTATCTCTGTCCGCAATGAAAATGTTTCCTCAAACTTTCATCACAAGCCGGACTTTCAAATCTTCCTCCTCTGTGTAAAAAGTGTTTCAGTTTTAGCAGAGCCGCCAGTTCAAAGCTATCCAAACAGTGGCAGCAGTAATATTTTTTCATAATACAAATTACACTCTCTTCCACCGCTTAGATACAACCTTTTGCGCTTGTTTTTGTGAATAGCACGGTCCAGTGAAATCACATCCAACACGAAGCCTGCAGAGACATGTTGTCATGGTTTGATTTCATGTATACGGTCCTCCTGACCCAATGACTAAAAAACTCAGAATTCATTTAAATCTCACGTCTATGTGTAAATATTCATGCTAGACCTAATTGGTGGAAAAACTGTCTTAAAACCAAAACACTTACCATCAGGAATGAACAACTAAGGCTTTGGAAATTCTGTTGGTTCAACAGAAACATTTTACTCAATAATTGCTCAACTGTTACTTGTGGTTACCTGAACACACAATGTTAAGTGCAGCAATAGCCAGGATAGTAGTCTAGGTAACTCAAAATAGGACAATAATTTACGAAATTAACATTACATTTCAGTAAACAGTTGAAACTAGATGTGGGTCTCATAAAGTCCTCTGGATGTGGTTTACATAGATGATAGATTTTACCAAGAATTTGGCTATTTTTCCACAAACATTTCTATGGCATTAGATTTGTAACCTGTTAAGTTGTCCTAAACTGCCCTTTGGAAAGAATGGATGTTTTTGAAATGCTTCTGCTCTGGCTCCTTTTTTTCAAGCCCCGGGGCTTTGTCCATTTTTTTTGTGTGTTTTTATCGTATGAGTAGAGACACATTTTCTTCCTAAGGCATTGCATGCTGTGTCATATGTGCAAACTCATGTGAACTCAGATGAATTTTTATTTGATAATAAGCTATTAGAAATATCCACCAAATACTGTTTCTGTGTCACTGTTATTATTAACAATGTATAAACTTACCAACCATTGACCCAATTATGATTTTTTTGACATTGTGTTTTCATGAAACAGTGCATTCACTGTGTTGACATCAGCCTCCAGGTCTCAGGTTTTTTGAAGCTGCTTGTTTTAAGTGGAAAACCCAGTCTTGTCGAGGAACCGAGTAATAAACGGCTCCATAAGCAGGGCAGGGTCCGCATCTGTCTCCATGTGCATATCATGTGCTTGTGCTACCTCCTCCACTGTAGGCTAAGATAGGAGACTGAAGACGAGAGCATGTGTTCAATGCAATGATTTTTGATGTCATTCTGGCAATGAGGACACCAGGGCTTCTTTACTTTCTTCCAAAATTGTGGGAGTGTGAATTCTTACGAAACTGTGTCAGGATGATTTGTCTCAAATGTCGGAAATGAAATGCAATAAGATAAAAAATCTCTCGGGGTTGAAATTAATCTTGAGATTATGGTTTTTTTTATTCCAACATAAAATGCTAATAACAGTGGAAGATACAATGGGCTGTGGGTGGTAAAATGGGATTAGCAGCTACATTTGGAATGTAAGCGTTTAAGACTCCTTTCCTAACACTGTAAAGGTCTGGGACGGACCGGATGTTTTTCTCTCTATTACTGGTTGAAGTTTTTTGGGGAATGTATGTGTGATCGAAATTTCTGCTTTAAAACCAGTAATCACATGGTCCTGTTGGTCTACTTGCACAGGAAAGATGCATGTGTCTCTGGCAGAAGCCTTGGAGGTTCGAGGAGGTCCACTCCAGGAGGAGGAGGTCTGGGCTGTCCTCAGCCAGAGTGCAGAAAGCCTCCAAGAGCTCTTTCACAAAGGTAAGAACCTGTCGAATCAGATATGGTGTTTCATGTCTTGTCTATAAGATATCAAAAATCAAAAATATCTGTCCTTGAGTTTAAGAATTACACACCGTGCATGCAACCCGCCCCACATTTTCAACACCTGTCTACATGTTCCCAGAGAAAAATCAGGTTGAGAACATTTAGTCATTAATATTCAGTGTTCAAGTTTAGTATTTTCCCCCCCAAAAAACAACTCACAGTACACTTTGCATTGTTATAGTGTTAGATTTTCCTTTAAATGTAAACTTACAGATATCCTCTTCTCGTCATGGAGACAAGATAATGATTCAGTTGTTGCTTTTTTTTTTTTTTTGTGTGTGAGCAAATCTATCATGGCCTTTGTGGTTTTCATTTAGGCATAGTTCTTATCAGGACCTAATGTTCCAAGTACGTGAAGCTGAAACTGAAACTTACCAGTCCTGTGTCTTCATCGCAGAACCTCTCTGCTGTCAGTACCCATGTGAATACATTTGAGCTGGTAAACGTGCCCCAGGTCAAGCTAAATGAAGGACAGTGGTAGCAAAGCAGCAGTGATGCAGACCACTGATTGGTCCCAAGAATCAACACGAGGAAAATCGTAGTAGCTGCAGTTTTTATATTTTCATCTTGTCCACAGGAATACTATGTTAAAGGGCAGCTTCACAAACCAAAACCCTGCCGTCATTAGTGGCCTCAGACAGCAGTAGCTGATCATTGCGGACTAACATGCCGCCAGTTTTGGCTGATGATGCAGGCTAAGACAGTGAATCATGTCTCAACCATTAAGGACTTTACAGCAGATTAATAGTTTCACCATGATATTATAATAATCAGCAAATATTTTATGAACCACTTATCAAAGCCAAGATATGCAAAGTCAAAGTTGAGGGATGTAAAACCGGACTGTAAAATGATGAATAAAAACCAAACAAACTACATTTTATTTTGATCTTAATGGTTGAAGGAGAGTTTTCTTTCTTCCCACAGAACTCAGTGTGAGTTTGAGAAACACTCTCAGTCGGTTGAGAAAGTTTCATTTAAAAAAAAAAAAAAAAGAAATGAAGGAATTTTGTGTTGTATATCCTGTTTCAACTGGACTAAAAACATACCAAACATTCCACCAATGCAAAACAGAACTAAGTACTGAACCACACTTATTTTGTACCTGTACACCTTAACTTTTGCTAAAGAATGAACAACAATGAATAATGAATGACTCAAAAAATATAAACAGGTTACTCAATGAATTCTTAGTAAGTCTTGCTATGTCCGAGTGTAATCTGAATACCAGTGAGCCCTTTATTTCCGAACGAGTATAGTAAAAGTTCCCAAAGAACAATGTGAATGTTTTTTTTTTTTTTTGTCAATAGCATAAAAAATTCCAACAACTATGAAAAGTCCTACAATAGACAAAGTACCTGAAGAATCCAGAAAGCCAGAGAAAACCCTGAGCGAGGGAGGTTTTAACTCTAGAGAATTTGGGCAGGATATGAGTCAGCAAGAACTCTAGTGCCCTCTGTGTTGTTAAAAAGTTTAGGTGGTGCCTTGACTCGTAGGAAAATCCCAGTGCACCTGATTATGTTGGCTGCAACTGCGCTATCTGATCTCCTCGCTATCAGCCGTGAGAATGTTTAAGAAGAAGCCAAGATGCATTTGGTTCTGCAGGGGGAAAAAAAACAAAACAAAACAGCTTTGCTGTTTCAAGTTGTGCTGACTAGTTTTGTGCTGTAATATTATTCTCTTACAGTACCAGGGTAACCTGTAAATATGCCTTTTATGCGGAGGTCACATTGGTGAGAAGATGACTGTTAAAAATATGTTCTTGTAATTGAACCGTTACGAGTTCCGAGATAAAGTCCCGCTCGTATGAAAGACAAGATACAAGGTTGGAATCCTCGATTATTTTTAGCTTATCTTCTTGAATTTGCACATGACATTGAGCAGTGACTGTTAAGATAATCCCTTTATTTACTTAACTGTTTAGTTTAACGGCCGTCTACATTTTAAAGATGAAAAAATAACATTAACCTTGACAAAAACCAAATCACTGACAGCAAAGATATTTACCGATTCTGCATGTCCCAGAGTAAATCCATAAGACTTTAAGACAATAAGACAGAGATCATTTGTTCATAAGTATGTTTACAATATCTTAAAATCATTTCTTATCCCTGATGGATAAATTGTAAATTCGGGCGAAAATGGCAAATCTCTTACATTGAAGAGACCACATTTTCCCCCAAAAGTTTGCTAAATCCTGCAAATAAACTTTCTCTCTGTGCATTATTCTGGCTGTACAATTTTACAATGTACTTTATTTCTGCAGAGCCACTTATCTCACTCCATAAATCCTGTAATGGAAAAGTGGAGTTTTTGGTGGTTTCCACTTAAATATAGCAATTGTTCTTCTTTAGTGAAGTAGATTAGATTACCGGTAGATTGCTTGCAGTAAGTTTAATACTCAAGATTTATATCATTCCGTCTGCCTGGGGGCAGTAAATATGTCTGGTCAATGTTACAAATCTTTATAACCCAATTAACCAATTTCTCAGGCAGCTCTATGAATAGACATGAACAATAAACCACGAGCACACCTTTATTGTGTAAACAGTAGCAGTTAGTTTCTGTTTGTTTAAGAACTGAACAGTTTGACCGTCACTGTGTGACAGTTTCTGATTTTGAAAGGAATTCCCTGACTTGCTTTCATCTAAGTTTTTATTTTTTTTATTTTTTTTTTTTAGTTCATACTGAACCCAGTATTTTGTAAGTGCGTGTTTCTCTTGAGCTTTGTTTTCCTGCTTGTCGGCCTGTGACTCTTAACGGCACGTGGAACTGAGTGCAGGGTAAACTGCACAGGCTTTCAAACTTCTGTATTTAAAGGGCCACCTCTGCTCACAATCCCTTCTTCTTCCAGATAGCGCTGATCGTAGTCCATCGCAGTTAGACTGTGTTGTAATGAGATAAGTAAGGTTTCCATTTGCTAATTGCTATCCTTTGAAGTCACTGTCAAATCAGATGCGCCCGAATCCTATTTTAGCATTCAGAGTTTTCATCAGTTTAGATTGTCCCTTTCCAGCTCATACGTTTTTCTGCCTGTGTCTGAAGCCTATTGAAACCGATGAATTCTGTATCAACAAACAAATTTGCTGAGCTTGAATTATGCATTCGGCTCGGCTTTCGAGTTACTCTACTTTGGAGTAAGACTTCCAAATGTTCGCAGATGTTTTAAACAGGAAGCTTTTATTTACTTTGGAAATTCCAGCTTTTGAAAGTATATGTTTTGTTCCTTAAAGTCAAGTTCCCTTGTATGTCTATCTGCTCCCTTCAGAGTTAAAGTACCAGGCAAAGAAAAGAATTTTGCAGCGCTGCTCAAACATTCCTTTGTATATTTTTAAAATGTTCTCTAACCATTGCGCTGGCTGTGGCTTTTTAGGAAAAGAGAATTAGACTCTGAAGCCATTCCTTTATGCTCTTTTGCCTCAACAGTTGTTTTCTTGCAGCCTAAGAAAGCAACATGTGTTTTTGTTTACTTCAGTCATCTTGAATTTCCATAAATGCCAATGCCCCAGTGAGGAACAGCCACTGTGGTTCGATGCATCTACAGTTACTGCATCCAGCCTGCAAATGGCACCACCAAGCTTTGTAGCAGACGCACTGTGTTTACATGCATCAGCGACAATTTAACCTTTGGAACTTCGCCGGCTGTTTATTTGTATTATTAAGGTCCTGATCTGATTTGTGATTTATTCACTTGATGAAAATCGGATGACAATCTCAGATTTCCAGGAATATTGGGATGGAAAACAATCAGTCTTTGTTTATGTGAATTCATGAATTATTTATCGCTGTATTCTTTTTTTTTTGAAGATTTCTTTCTTTGAATTCTGCGATATGTTTTTCTCATTATTTCACAAGAACTAATCTTTTTTTTTTTTCAGGGTTCACGGGTTTCTCAGAAGTCTGAGATACGCGGTTGTTAGTTCAGAAAAATGTAACAAAACCATTTACTTAAGTGAAGGCACCACGGTTTCATGCTGATCTTATCTACCATCATGAATTCTTATTTCAGATCCCGGAGCAATGGGCTTCATCATCTCTCCGTGGTCCCTCCTGCTCATGCCCTCTGGCAACATCTCATTCACAGATGAGTATGTCACCCAGCAGGACTTAAGAGCATTTACAGCCCCAGAGGTTCTGGAAGGCATCTCCCTGTCTTCAGTCTCTGACATAGAGAAGGTATCAACCTTTGCATGTACTCCATTAGCCAACTCCGTTTGGTCTACTTTTTCTTTTTGTCTTTTTTATACTTCCAAATATTGTATCTGCTTGTTTTTCTTCAGTCAATCTGAGAAATTTACAAGAAGTATTAATTCATTACTATAGATTTTTATTTATTTTTTCAGTTTGTCTTTTAAGAAGAGCTTTTTCGATTTAGTATTAACTTTTCATTCAACAAATTCTCTTCATACACCTCAAAAATCATGACACACTATAATATCATTGATAGACTTCCAGGGTACAGTTTGTTTGTAAAGAGCCTTTATTTGGGGGATTTTCTCCAACATCCAGCTTCTTGAGGACATCGAGACAGCTGATGTGATTTGTTTCTCGTTGTTCCTCGTCTGATTTTTTTTTTTTTTTTTTTTTTTTTTTTTTTTTTGAAAAAGGGGGGGTTCCCTTTAAAATTAAAAACAAAAAAAAAAAAAACCTCCCTGCCGTATTTTTTGCAATACCCCGCCTTTTTTTTTTTTTTTTTTTTTGGGTTTTTT
>CAAKHD010003020.1:116489-129882 GCA_901007705.1 Fistularia tabacaria | reverse complement strand
TCCCGGGTTAAGTTTTTTTTTAAAAAGCCTTTTTTTGGGGGGTTTTTTCCAAAATCCCGTTTTTTGGGGACCTTGAATAGTTTTTTTTTTTTTTTTTTTTTTTTTTTTTTTTTTTTTTTTTTTTTTTTTTTTTTTTTTTTGTGAATTTAGACAAGGTGTGGTTCACTTTAAGATTAAAAACACAAACAAAAAAAACCTGCCTGCCGTACTTTTTGCAATACCGCGACTATTCTTTTTGTGTTTATTTTGGGTTTGTCAAGCACCGCAGACACGCTCTCCTAACTTGAAAGAGAGGGATATAAAACGCAAAACATAAATTAATGTAATAAATTAAAGCGGAGTAACCATTATTGTTGTGTCAGCTACCGCATATTATATTCTGCTTCATCTGCCCTTGAGTTTTCATGAGTAATGGCTGTTTCCTCATCATTATCCTTTCCTGGTTGGACATTTATGTGTTCCATAGACTCTTGAAAAACAACAACACAAACCTCTGGGGATTCATATTAGATGCTATCCTCTCTGTTGCTGTAGCTGTTTTCAGAACTGCCGTTCTGAGCAACTTTGGTCTGGAATGCGCAATTTTGTTACATATGCACAAAACCCCACCCCTTTCTCTTTGAGTGTAAGGAGAGCTAAAAGCTTGTACAACTGGATTCCCGTCTCTGGCACGGTCTCACAGACCTCAACCTACTTTTGTGCTGAGTCAGTTTTCCAGCATCAGTCCTGGCTCCCCAGCCGAGTTATTTCAGGCTAGAAAATATAATCTGTTTCTCTCATTATCAGAAGCTGTGGATAAAGATACGTCTGTAGCCAATGCCCTGGTTTTTGACAAATGTGGTATTATTTTTGCTTTTGAGGGGGCTGCTTTAAAATGTCCACATTTTCTGAAAGTTTCTTTAAATCTGTACCAGCGGCCCGTTCAAAAAGACCTTGACGCTAGGTTGCATTCTTTGGCAATCTCGGAATTATTCTTTCCTCTACCAAGCCCAACATTCAGGGGAAGTAATTTTCTCTCCCTAGTAACAATGAGTACAGGGAAATACAAAAAAGAAGATGGAAATTTGTTACAGATTCAGGATGAAAGAGTGCCCTTTTGCTCCCAGAACTAGATGAACCTTTCAAAGCTGCATGTGCGAAGCTCTCAGTCTTTGTTTGTCATTTTTATGAATAGAAAGAGACTGACTGCAATCATACTAATCACTGAAGTGGCAATTCCTCATTGTCATCTTTGTGTGCTCGGCTTTGCCTCAAACCATTTCTTGTTGTTAACTTCAGGAATGCTCTTTCACACAGATGCACATGTACTCGTTGGGAATGACCCTCTTCTGGGGAGCAGACTATGAGATTCCCCAAAGCCAGGTGAATCATTAGTAAAGACCCTGTCCTACAAACGACTAGTTATTAGAATAAGTAACCTTGTTTACACTGTTCAAAACTAGTTGTATGCCGCTTGAACTCTCAAACCAATGCCAAGTATGTTGAAATAATTTGCTGTGTGTTAGTAACGGATTGTTAATAGACAATTTGAGGGCATCATCTCAATATTACGATACATCGGACAAAAAACCGCATGTGTTTGAGGAGAAAGCTAAATGATTAATGAATGTGTTTTTTTTTATTCTCAAAACCACGGAAAAGTTCTGAGGTAAATTGGCTGTCACTTTATAAAATAATCAAGGCATGAGCTAAAAATGAGAAAATAAAATCCAAGACATTGGTGAGAAACAATACAAATATTTATATTTGCCTGAAATAACGGGGGGGGGGCAGTAATAAAGACAGAATTTTTGAAAAAAAAAACTCGATAGAAAACATAGTAAGTGATAATAAATAAAGTCCTGGAAACTATCTGTAAATTAGACAAAAATCAATGAACTATATGTTCATTCATTCATTTAGAATTTGAGATAATTTATCAATACATTTTTATTTATCTAATACGGCATTCAGAAGAGTGTAAAAAGCCTGGACAGTGGAACAATATTTTCACACATTAGACGACCATCAATTTATCTGTGATAACTGTCATATTATTTTCCAACCATAAGCATTGTGATGATTTGAATCTGTTTTGGTTTTTTTTCCCCCCGCTCAGCCTATGAAGTTGGGGGAGCACCTCAATAGCCTGCTTCTAAACATGTGTGATGATGTTACCCTGAGTCGAATGTCATTGCGCACGGTGCTGGACATCTGCAGCAAACACATCAGAAACTCCACTTGTGATCCCCCCTTCTCCTATATCCGCAAGCTGGTGCGGTTGGTACTGGGCAGCCTCTCACAGGTACACACGTCAAATACGTAATTCCAGTCCAGGTTATTGTCTATCTTTCTTGCTTGCTCGAACTCTTGCTTTGCATCCATTTTTCCAAGTGAAATGGAAATTGTTGTCTGCCCTTTTACAGTTGCATCGCTGATAATGGGTCCTGTTGAGATAAAACATGCTTTTATGATGGGTGACTCTTAGAAGGACGTTATCCTCTTAACTTTCTATTATCGCCCCCTTGCTCCCTGTGGCATTTTTTTCGCCCTCACTCTCGCTTTTCTCAGCTGGATGGTCTGCTGACTGATCGAGAATCCCTTCCAGAACGAAGTAAGGAGATCCGGCAGAGGCTAAGGGGGAAAGGTTTGCCGTCAGGTAAGATGAGCCAACGGTGATACAAAAATAAACAGAGACATAACTCTCTTTGCTTTGAGATGAAACGACTGAAATTTCTTAGCTTTTAAACTATTTAGTGTTTGATTGGTTGTATCCAGACCACATTCAGTTTTTGACCTGTTGTAATCAACGATCTGTGTTATCTTATTAAAAACTCAAAGTCTGGAACCAGGACGAATCACCAGATCCTGGATTTGTCCAAGATATTAATCTTAACAGTTTGTATATTTTATCAGTTCCTTTTTTCTAGTGATAAAAGGGGGCTTTGCTTGAGTGCTGTAGGGATATTTTCTCTTCGATACGGTGAAAGTGGTTTCAATTTACCTTTTTTCAAGGGATGATTAGTCGTGCGGCTGTCAAGCCATTCATCACTTATATCCTCATTTTTTGAGTGTCGGAAAGAATAGAAAGTAGATGAGAAACAACACACTGCAGTCCTCAATTTGATTTAATTCAGGAAAATATGACCAAATCTTCCCAGTGGTTTCTGAGAGAAATGCGGCATGTTTCCAGGCCATGGAAAGCAGAGGAGAACACAAACATGGCTGTCGACCGGATTATGTAAGCACGGCATGGCATTGATTAGAGATGCATATTTTGGAGTCACCAGTGAAGCTGCTGGTCTGCTGTTTGTATCAACGCTTTGTTTCTCTGATTGAGCACCAGCCAGCCCGAGGCGAAGTACTTGTAAAGAGTATTACTCATTTCTTAAGTGTCTTTCTTCTCAAGGCACATCTCTCTCCCTCCTGTATTTCGGTGGTTGCAAGTTGTAATTGCTGCTCAGGGAACATTGTATTTGTCGCTATTTTTAAGTTCCATAATTTCTGTCACCACTTACTGATTGGTATAGTTCATCTGATACCACACTAGATTTGAAAAACGTAGAAAAAGGAATATCCTGTCGGGGGAAATATGTTTTTCCATGTTTGGCTCAATCTAGTCTTTGTATCCTTCCCAGAGTTCCTGGAAGATGGCCTTTTTTTCCTTGATGCGTTTCCCTGTTAAGACCAAGCATATGCTTTGTAGCTCCAACTACCACATGGAGATTTTTTTTACAGGACATAACGTCTCCCTCTGTGCAGTCATGTCTACATCTTTCCCATGTTTTGCTATTGCTACTGCACATATTTGTCTTGCATGCATCATTTTCTTTCAAAACAGTGTTACTCGTAAAGTTTATATATCTCTTGTGTGGAAAGGCATACTTAAAATTCATGGATGGCCAAAGAAATCTAAATTTGGTGTGTGGATTTCAGAAAGAGGTGGTACCACAGGGTCGGGACGTTGGATCAACAATTTGCCCAGTATGCTCTGTTTTTAGCGCCTCATTAAAGTGCCACTTATTAAGTGACATGAAATTATCTGCAGAGGTTGTTTTTTTTGTTTTTGTTTTTGTTTTTTGGTCACACTAAAGGTCAAGAGCAGCATGCAGTCATATTTAAGATGAATGCTGTTGAAGTTGTATATTTTTTTTGTTTCTTTTATTTGCAAATAATTGCTCCAACATTTTCGACCCTTGGCTGTGTTATCGTGTTTTATATTGCTACTTTCAAAATGCTCTGGAATGGCACCCCAATGGGTTAATTTCTGTTTTGCATATTCTGAAAACATAGGCGTGTTATCCTAATGTTTTTTTTTCCCTTCAATATTGTCCTTTCACGATACTTGAGCAAATTCCTCTGGCAATTTTTGCTGTTGCTACCAAGTTTTAAAAGCCATTTAATCCGTTAGAAACCATGGAAAATTCAGCTGAGAGCTTTTTTTTTTTTTCTTTCAGATGGACATTGTGATGGATTTAAGACATATGACAAACACTGAAAAGCATTTCAGTGTGCTTAAATGTTAAATGTCAATGCAGGAGTGACTCTTTCACGAGTTAATGAGTTTTCTGTGACCAGATTATGACAAGCTATTTGTTAGATGCCTCATGAGTCCAGTGGAGTACATTTTTAATTAAGTTCCTCATTTTGGGCCGGGTGTATGGGGGAAAGGTTCTTCATTTAAGAAGAATTTCTAGCAGGTCATCGGGATCAGAATCACAATGTCAAAGCTCCCGGGACAGAGTATGTGAGCAAATCAGAGGAAGCCCAGCTGTTTCACGCTCATTCTTGTTTGTTGGAAAAATGAGGACTTGGTCTTTTTATGCTTTAATAATTTCTTCTTTTGCTCTCAGGAAGGAGCGCCGCCCCCAGGGTTCTGGAGCGATACCGAACTAGGACTCAAGAGCAGGCATCTCTTAATCGGGGTCTCAGCCGTTCCATGGGATCCCTGTCAATCCAGGACCTGTTGAGGGGGGATGAGGTGGCAGCCTTACAGTATCATTTATCTGACTATCATACCAACCCCGAATCCTCCAATGAACTCTACCCCAAACCCCCCTCACTCCATCACCAGCACTCCTATCCCTATCTTCACCCCCTTCATCCCCAGCAAAAAGGTCGGCCAGTGGAATTGGACCGGAGATCCTTACCTTTTCATGGCGCTGACCTGCCGACAAGCCAAGCAAGGAAGACTTGGGCTTCCTCTGTGGATTTGGCCTGTATTGACCCTGAAGCTCTTCGCTTCGGAGCCTTGGAAGATGCACGTAGAGGCAGCAGTGCCTTAAGTACACATTCCATAGGCCGGCGAAAGTCGCCTTTAAGGGCAGCCAGAGAGAGAGATTCTCACTACTCTGAGTTTGATGGACTGAAGAAAAGGAAACCTCATCACCACTCAGCCCAATCTGTTGGCTCTGGCATCCCCGGTGCTTATGACAGGATCAAAGAGAGACAGAGGAAACTCCAGGCACTAAGGCAAGCAGTAGATGGTGAGTAGGAAGGGAACTGTTCATTCTGCTGTTTTATTTCATTTACTTTTAAAGCAAAATGTCTCGTGTGACGCGACGCATTGACTCAGAACCTGCCACTTCATGTCCTAACCGTGTCCGTTCAAGTGGTATGAAGTTTTAGTATCGCTGGACTCTCCACTCATTTTGAGGCTGAATGTGAAAAGCACAGCCAGATATCACACAACTGTATCTCACTCTATGAAATGTTCTTGGTTTGTTTTTTTTGTTTTGCTTTTCATCATCACAGTAGCAATGCCTGTTTTTGGTGGTGCAACAGTATTGGCGAATTAGGAACGCTATAAAGAGGAGACAGTCCCGTGGCATTTAGGTCATTATCAGAAAGAGGATATCTCTTTTCACTGTCACAAAAGGAGGAAGAAAAAGCAATGATAACAAAGTGAAAAAAAATTCAAGTAGCATCTGACATCAGCTGTCCGTAAAATATTTATTATATACACCGGTGTCCCGTTTCGACCAGAATTGTCCGACTGGATGCCATTATTGTATAAACGTACGGTACCTTACATGCGGTGTGGGCCATATGTCAAGTGCTACTTGGTGGGTGAGAATATAGTGTTAAATAAAACTTACCATGACAAGACCCAAGTGTTTCATCCAGATATATAGGAATGTCAGACAGGGTTATATAAAGCATTTTACCAGACAATAAAGCTGGTATAGTAGCTTGAGCGAAATAACTGCATGTCAAGAAGTCAGGCAGATGTGAGAGGTGAAAATGACATGAGCAGACCGACACCTGTACTAATTAAAGACTATGACTCCATCTTTAACTTCCATGCGCGATTTGTGCCGGGCGCTGGCTTGACTGAAGTATCATTGGTGGTGGTTGGGCAGCAGTGTTGAGACAGAATGTATGAGTCACTGCTATAGAGGTTTCCAAATGGCTGATTTTAATTACAGGCCAACTTAATTCTAGCTTGCTGTTAGCTGTCACACATGTTATATGGCCTCTCTCCTTGTTACTCGCATGTGACTGTACACTTTCAAATACAAGCAAAATGTGTACCATATTGTTAAGCATACAAACACTGTAGGTATTTACTGACTACAATCTTTGGGTAATCACATGCTTAGACAGAGCACACATAACACAATTGTTTACCGCCTCGGCAGTCAGCCCCAAGAGCTTTAAGTTTTAAATTTTTCTCAGGAGCTTAATGAGTTCTGAGTAAAGTCTCTATAGGCAGGCTAGTTTTGCGCACTGAGTCACATGTGGCTGTGTGGGTCTGCTGCCCATCTGGGGAGTGAAGATGTGTGAGGGATGAATAGTTTCATATAATAAACTCCTGTCCTCCAGCTCTTCAACCTTTTTTCCTCCACTCTCTCTTCGTCTCTGGTCCCTGCTCACCAGCTCGCCAATCTCCAGCCTCGGTGCTTTCTGGCAGCTATTTTTAATGCTGACCGAGCCTCCGACCAACAGCATTCTTTTCCTCGACCGTGGCTTTTTATCCTCTGCATGTCCCACCTTCCTTCCCTTTTCCCCTCCCCTTTCCCTTTTGCACTTGGCTTTTTTTTCCACGACGACGTGAAGAGAGGAGCGGGGCTCCTCTGTCCCTTGCGCTGTCAGAACCGTTCAGTCGGGGATGGTGTGTAGACCCACCATTGTCCGTGCAATCTAGTGCCGATAAATACGTGCAATGCTAAAATGAAATTACGATTGATGCTCAACACTTTTGACACAAAGGAATGTCCACCCTTCAAATCTGCGGGGTGCTAATAGAGGCTGAGCTAAAATCTTTCCTATTCCAACCCGAGTGGTGTGAATGGGGCCTAATTGAGCTCAGACCATTTATGGGGCCTCGTGGATGTGTTACTTGGCAGACGCCCGCTTTCTTTTTCTCTTACTATTTTCTTTTCTTTCCTGCAGGAAAATGATGGCGCAGCAGTGGTCAGTGCTCTCAGGTTTCACCCAGTTACACAGTGGATATAGTCATGTTTTGAAGCTCCATGTTTGTGTTTGCAAATCAAGTCTAATTGAATATGCATTTCTTGACCACAATTAAACATTGTGTGTGTGTGTGTGTGTGTGTGTGTGTGTGTGTGTGTGTGTGTGTGTGTGTGTGTGTGTGTGTGTGTGTGTGTGTGTGTGTGTGTGTGTGTGTGTGTGTGTGTGTGTGTGTGTATAAAATCCTTTGAAGGGTTATTGTCCAACCTTAATCATACATAAATACATATGTATATAAAGAGAGATATACAGCTCTGGACTGGACCACTCCAAAAAAATACATTTCTCTGATGAAGCTATTTCTAGGTGTAGGTTTGAAAATTATTCAAATTCAATTGCTGATTGCTAATTGCTAAAAATGCTTATAAAAATAATATTTTTTGTTTTTATTCTATAAACTACTGACATCATAACTCCCTAATTCCAAATACACTAAATCCAGGCACATACATACATACATACATACATACATACATACATACATACATATGCATATATATACATACACAGAGACACACACATACACACATATATGGTGTGTGAAATTAGAACCTAGTCATTTGGACACTAAAAGTGTATCCACTACAGATCAATGTCTAGAAAATCATTTCAAATCCATTTTCCTGCTAATATTTGTAGATTTACTGTACTGTTTGAAAATTCTCTGAAAAGCCTTTAATTTAAGTAGCAGTTAATTAATTGAAACAAATTGAGAGTCAGATTTTGTCTCACAATGAACAAAAAATGCACCTCAGAATGACAAAATTCTTGCTTTAAAATGTTTGAAGAAATCACTGAAATATCTAACCTTCCTCATGCCACTTAACAAAAATGTGTTAAAAGTAGGCCTAATTATGTTGGGGAACCACAATTAAGTACTTGAGTACCTGATATGTAATTATATCCAGTAACCATCATAAAACTACTCCATCATGTTTTTCTTTTATTCCATCGCTCATCTGAAAAGGGACGTTTCTGTGGTGCTTTATCATGCAGTCCCGGTTGATATTCAGTCAATTCCAAAGCTTAGAGTGCTCTTAGCTTTCAGAGGAGCCCTGATTTCTACCAGATCACTGAATCTGGAGTGGCAGAGAAGTATGTTAGTCTGGTGCAGGACATTTATATGTGATGCGAGACAGTGGTCAGGTGTGCTATAGGTGTGACAGACAAGTTTAAGGTGGAGATGGTACAACACCAGGGATCAGCTCTGAACCGCTTCGTGTTTGCAGTGGTAATGGGAAAGCTGACAGATGAGGTTAGACAGGAATCTGGCAGAGGAAAGTCCAAAGAGTTGGAGGTATGCTCTGGAAAGGAGAAGAATCAAGGTTAGTCCCAGCAAGACAGAATATATGTGTGTGAATGAGAGGGATACAAGTGGAATGATGAGCTGCAGGGGGTGAAGATAAAAAGGTGGAGGATTTTAGGTACTTATGGTTAAGAGTACAGTGCAATGGAGAGTTTGGAAATAAAGTGAATAAACAGATTCAAGCAGGGTGGACTGGTTGGAGAAAGTATCAAGGGTACAGTGCGATAGAAGAATGTCAGACAGAATGAAAGGAAAAAGGTATACGAGACAGTTATGAGGCCAGCGATGCTGTATGATTTCGAGGCAAAGGGAAGAAGAGAAGACAGGAGTCACGGCTGGAGGTAGCAGAGAAGAAGATGTTGGGGTCTCTCTTTGGGAGTGACAAGGATGGATAGGAGCAGGATTGAGTCTATCAGAGGGACAACGCATGTTAGATGTTTTGTAGATAAGGTCTGAGAAGCCAGACTGAGTTGGTTTGGTCATGTACAGAGGTGGGATTGTAAATATATAGGTAAAAGGATGCTGAGGCTGGAACTGCAACGCAGGAGGTCAAAAGGAATACCTAAGAGAAGATTTATGGATGTAGTGAAAGAGGACATGAAGTTAGTTGGTGTGAGAGACGAGGATACAGACAATAGTATAAGATGATGGAGGTTGATTCGCTGCGGTGACCCCTAAAGGGAAAAGTCAAAAGTAAAAGAAGAAGAAGACTGAGCCTGCCCAACTTCTTCTAATCAATTATGTAAATAAAGAGATTTTCATCAATGAAACTGAAAGCAAAATGAGGCACAACCACCAACATCCTCTCTATTAACTACTGGCAGACAATTCAGCTTTGAATTTTTTTGTAGTGCCCTGAGATGGGAAGGATCATTAAATAAGCAAACAGTAAATCTTGACTTTTATAAAGCGATCATTTGATTTATATGAACCATATATATATGCACCATATGCTTTTCCTGCACATTTGAACAAGCACATGTGTGAACAGGGACATTACATGATGCAAACATTGCCTCTAATACATTCAAATTACCTGTCAAAGATCTAACAAGGTGGCAAAAATAAATTATTCATAATTGCTAAGGGTTCAAAAATGTTCCCATGTGCCACAATCTCTATTTATGTTCTTGTCCAGGAACTAATCCAACTTCTTTGCACTTCAGTGGGGAGACAGACAGCGTACTCCAGCAAGTTAGCTTATTTCAGTGAAAACTAACCCGAGGGTTCTGTCTGCACCTTACTTATGTTAAATAAAAATTCCAGAAATCTTTCTATCAAATTGGCTGTTTTGTGAAAGTAGCCAAACTCACTCCAGAGGGACAAAAAGACGTGGAAATAAAGGTTAAAGTCTTTTCCTGACAACACATTCAGTAAGTAGATGCTTGGTTTGAGAAAAAAACAACAGCTGAATATAATTTTTTTGTTGTTGTTTTTTAGTTTAAATATATATATTTTACACAATAATATCAGCATCATTATTCTGACTGATAAATAAGATGAGTGTCTGCCTTGAAATGTCAGTATGGAGGACAACACTTAAACAAGTTCTAAATATTTGTTCTATTCATCATGATTGCATCACTCTGTTCAGGAGCATGTTGATGGTGAATTCATTAAATATGTTTTGATGGAGAAAGACTACAGATATCCAGATCCCTATTCTAATTATAGTATCAAGGTTACTTCAGTTTGGACAGTTATGGTTCTAATTTCCCTTCGTTATTTTTCCTGATTTTCTCTGTTCCTCGCGATGACTTTACTTCTTGAAAAAATATCCTAGTTTTATTTCCTTTCATTCAGTATGAAAGGAAATTCAGTATTCAGATGGTAGTGAAGTCATACCTGTATATTCCATATATTAATAGTTCCCTCACTATCAGCAGTGACCAGATATTTTCCACAAAGGCTGACAATCATGACAATTGACCCCAGGTTCAGGTTGTGAGCCGTGAACTGTCCCACCAGCTGGCTACGGTGAGTATTCCAGAGCCTGACCACCCCTGAACCGTCACATGATACCAAGTCTGCGCAACCTAAGGGAAATAAAGAATATATAAAATTACATGTTGTCAAACAGTGCATGGGCAAATGGGAATGTTTCATCTGGAGGACTTGTTTTAAAAGGGAATATATCTATATTCCAACAGTAATAGGTTCCCAGGGTCCTATTTGTCCTTTTGCAAACCTCCAACCTATTATGTGCAATATGGAGCTGGTTGATAAAAGATCTAAGGAACAAAACACCCTGGAGGAGCAGAGTCAAAACAGTTGGACTAACATATATACAATCCTTTGCCATATTCCCTTAAAAGCAATAAATAGGAAGGAAATCAAATTTTAAGATCAGCAACACAAACCTTTCGTTCAGTGCACCACAGCTTGATGTAGGATTATAGATAATCCAATATTAAAAACCAAATGCCATGGGGTAGTAAAAACAGATAATGCCTTTTTTCGCCAAAATTATGCCAACATCTTTTGGAACAAAAACTACAAGACCTATCTACATAACAATAGACAGATATCTTTCAGCTAACTGCTCTGTAGATTGCATAAGAATTGGATTCAACATCAGAGACTGTTGTCATTTTGTGAAGAATGGTCAATCTGACATTCTGTCTGAACAGTTGAATACAATAATAGGCATGTAATAACAAATATGAATATTCCTAATTACAAATATACTATGTGTGATCATTCCTGAAGGTGCTAAGCTTATATCAAGGCAAATTACATATACAGCATAAGACGACAAGATTCATGTAATTCAGCGTTAACAACGTAACAGATACAAATGCAGTATACATATTTCTTGTCTATTTCTTGGTTGGTCTGTCATCAGTCTTTAGAGATAACATCATTGTGCTTGCATCATCTTTTTGTCCAGTAAAAAGTGGCCTTTCAGGTTTTTGGAATGAGATATTGTACTGGTAATCAATATATCCCACTATGAGGATCAATAAAGTATCATCCTATATGCAGGATGTCATAATCGTCTTCCTTCAGAACCAAGACATTAGCTAAACAAATGTGTCTTTCATTTTTTTTCACCTGTTGTTGCATCCAGTGACATGCATCCTGGTAAAAACAATAACATCCACTGTGCAACTGCCATCAGGTTGAGGAGATGGGACATGGCCTGGAAATTCAAACAACAAATTCAGTGAGATCAAAGCTGAACTCAAAGATATTCTCAGCTTAATGTACATACAGTTCATGGAGAGCAAACAGAGACTTGGACAGGCTCTGATGTTGTTGCACTGTCATCAAAGAGGGAGATAATACAGCGCAAACCACCACAACAAATGCTTTGAACTATTTGTGCATCTATGTAGGTCTTCTTTTCCTTTCAGCTTTTCCTTTCAGGGGTCGCCACAGCGAATCAACCTCCTCCATCTAACCCTATCTTCTCTCACTACGTCCATAAATCTTCTCTTCGGTCTTCATCTAGACCTCTTGCCTGGCATCTCCAATTCCACCATCCGATTACGAATATAGTCCCTATCCCTCCTGTGTACATGATGGAACCATCTCAGTCTGGCTTCTCTGACCTTCTCTCCAAAACATCTAACATGAGCTGTCCCCCTGATGGACTCATTTCTGATCCTATCCATCCTCGTCACTCCTAAAGAGAACCTCAACATCTTCATTTCTGCTACCTCAAACTCTACGTCCTGTCTTTTGTTCATTGTTCATTGTGCATCTATGTAAGTAAAACCTAATATTATAGATACTGCAGTGGTGGAAGTTACAAAATGGTGTACACACAAATAGAGCTATTCACACACATGCATAAAATTACATATAAAATGTTTTATATATAAAACAAATACTTTATCCTCTTTCTATAACTTATGTTGCCCAAGTCTCTATATTTTGAGCAGAACTCTTTTCAAATACTTTTCCCCCAAACAGTCCCATAGTCGGGAATTTGGGGCAAATTTCCAATAGTTTGAAATGAGGAATAATTTACTCAAAAATTAAAATTCAGTGGTCAATCCTGTTCAAAGATGCACTGGAAACCTAGAATTATCCTGGTTGGGCTGCATGTCTGAAACAAGGAGGCTGAGAAAGTCATATCTGACAATTTTAAACAGCTTCGTCAGGCAAGGACCACATTATCTCCAGAATCCATCAACGGCAAGGCAAAACTCTGCAACTCTACTTTCAGTTGTTCTATTAAATTTAAATAGATCACTTCCCATTTCGCTTGTCTTTAAAGGGTTGCAAAGCTTTTTTTTTTTTGGTTTAAAAAACAATTACTCATCTTTCGGTTTGGACTGGAAAATCCATTTTGCTAGAATGACCTCTTTAAAATCAAAATGAATA
Source organism: Fistularia tabacaria (assembly GCA_901007705.1). Lineage (NCBI taxonomy): Eukaryota > Metazoa > Chordata > Actinopteri > Syngnathiformes > Fistulariidae > Fistularia > Fistularia tabacaria. The sequence continues at coordinate 116,792 of CAAKHD010003020.1, read as the reverse complement.
AACCATGAAAAGAAGACAAAAAACAAAGTCTTACAAAGCTGTGTTATTAAATTTGAGTGCTTAAGGTATCGAGCTGCTTACTGCTGTCTCTGTGTCCGTCAGGTTTCCTCAATTTTCTCAGAGCTTTCTCAATATTGCTGTCCCATACGATAATTTCCCCATTGCAGCTTCCTGCACACAAAATGTGATGGAGTGAGTACAAAGGAGAACTTTTTTGAAGTAAAAAATAACAACAAACTACCTATTCATCACGAGTTTGTATCGACATTCATTTTAACTGTTTGTGTGCGTGTGTGTTTGTGT
>CAAKHD010003020.1:68863-116469 GCA_901007705.1 Fistularia tabacaria | reverse complement strand
TTTATTTCGAGAGTATATCTAGATACATTTTATCTTTTTGTGTGTGTGTGTGTGTGTGTGTGTGTGTGTGTGTGTGTGTGTGTGTGTGTGTGTGTGTGTGTGTGTGTGTGTGTGTGTGTGTGTGTGTGTGTTGGAGAGAGAAAGAGATTGATTTTATAATAAGGCAAAAGAGCCAGCAAGGGGGTGAGAAAAGGTGTGTGTGTATGGATGAGAACATATATTGAACGTATAAAATATATGAGAGAATAAGTTGTCTGCATTATTTATGAAGCCCACTGACAGCTTCTGTATTTCAAGTGACTTTTATCACTCCCTGTGCGTGCGCACATGTGCTCGTGCACATGAGCATGCGTCCGCTCGTGCACAGGTTGGTTGATACAGAGAGGGATAGTGGTGTTGTAACAGTAAATTATCTGCGCTTCAATTTTACTTAGCACTAATGCACGGCCTCTGGGCAATTTCTGGAAATAAACTGACCGACAAATAATTGCCCCACTGCAAATAACCTGGTACATTTTCATTTGGCAGGAGCTAAATATGTGTAAAACACTCACAGATGACTGATCATCGACTGAAATCCCAGATGGATTTGAAGAAATCGAAAGCGCTCGCTTTAAAATGATATCCTATCTTCTTTTTCCTGACTTCTCTGCTTTCATTTTTACGTCGAAAACATTTAATCAGAGTTGATTTGTGGTAACTTGGGAAGTATTCAGTCAAAGAGAATTAAGCAGTTTTAAGGAAAGTGGCTGAATGAAAAGAGGAGCAAAAGTAAATTTGTGTGTATGAGTCTGTCTGTCTGCTTGTCTGCCTGTTTGTGCATCACAAACAGACAGAGGGACAGTCGAAAGAGGGAGCGCGAGAGAGACAGAAAGAAAGAGAAAGAAGCCAAACGGCACAATGCTGAGGACCTGGAATATTTATGAGGACGCTTCGTCCCTTCATCAGACAAAATGTTCTTGCTGTATCTTGAGTCGACGCAAGACATGAACACGTGTGTGTGTGTGTATACACACACGCAAACACCAAAGTTCATGGACACACATACACACATAGAGTACCAGAGACGTGCAAGTCCAAAAGAACATTACATTGACTTCAGTGAGAGGATGTTACGATGCAATAACTGCCTGCACTTGCAGGATTAACAAAGATTTTGGCAGAACACATGCTCTGACATGAACACAGCGTTACTCTCTGCAACCCTGAAGAAATTGGCCCCTGACTGAAACTAATGTGTCATCGCTTTTAAAATGCTGCCTTTGTGCTCAATGAATTGGAAGAGCAATGATTTGCAAAAGTAGTTAATGTGTAAAATAACAGAGATGGATCACATTCACCTTTTGCTGTATTATGTAAATAAGTATAGAAAGGTAGGACACGCTCACCTAAAGGCCAAAAAGGGTGACTGTTTTTTAAATTAATTGCAAGGCATTTACCCATTCAATTGTAACAGCAGCTCTCATAAAAATAGAAATAAAAGGTCAGAGAAAATAGGAGCACCTATGAATGAAACTAAGACTTCATTTTAGTTTGTTAGGGAACTTTTAGGTTCATGTGAAGGATACCAGTGAATTGAGTGAGTCAAAAAAATGTAAATGCACCATATAAGCATTAATGCACTGAATGATAGGAGTTTATAAAGTGAAAGACATTAAATAATGTTCCAGAAAAAGCTAAATATTCATCCACAAGGTGATGTTTTGCAACCGCATTTCAGAATAGGAGAAAACACAGCTTCAAAAACACACCAACATGCAATCCCTAACACCCCACAGATAAACACACAAAAAATATGCATATTCACTCACACACAAAACGACACGCACACACAAACAAACACGCAGACACACAGATGCACACACTTGAAAGACAGGAAATGCTCAGTCTTAATTTTCACCCCAACTGAGTCTAATAAACATATTTAAATTTGGCATTTGGATTAAACTGGAGATGGAGATGTGCATGCCTGTATGTGTGCTTTTGGTTGCGCGTTTACACACACAAACACACACATCTGAGTAGCTGTCAAGAAATACAGCAAGCTAACTAGGGAGATGAGATGAGGAAGTAAATTGAGGTGAGCAAGAGGTGCCTGTTAGGGGAAAACCAACTCACACCAAAAAGGTATCTGAGCAATGTAATATATATGTTTATCTATATGTATATAGACACACACACACACACACACACACACACACACACACACACACACACATATATGTACACATGCATAATTGCATATTTACAGAATTGTGTTATTTTCTCATTAGATAGATAGATAGATAGATAGATAGATAGATAGATAGATAGATAGATAGATAGATAGATAGATAGATAGATAGATAGATAGATAGATAGATAGATAGATAGAAAGACATACAACCTTTCACTCTCTCCTTCAAATGTCTGAGCAATGTAGGGTTTCCAGTGAACCTACTGCATGATTTTTTAACAGTGGGAGGAAAGCAAGGAACCCAGAGGGAACCCATGCTAACGCAAGGAATATGTTTAACTCCACACACCTTCTTGCTTTGAAGTGGAAGCATTAACCACTGCCCCAGGTTGAGAATCTGGACAGAATCAAAATTCTCTGTCCGGAATACTGCTTTATATCCATTTTCTATCAAGTTCCATGAAGACCTACTGATATCTTTGTATCGTCTTCTGTCCCTTTCTTCATCTTGCTGCCGTAGGAGTTTACGGGTCTCTGCACAGACCTTCAAACTGAACTTTGGTGTGCGAGGTGGACTGATGCTAAATTAAAAATTGAGGAGCCTGTTGGAGAAAACAGACAGCCTGATAGTTGCAGAAGTGTCAGAGACTGAAAGAATGTCAGTTCACCTGCCAGCCAAATACAGCCATCAAAGAAAGTTGTGAGGGCTAAAGTGCTTTGCAGGTGTATTAAAGTATGTCCTTAAATCTATAGGGCATTCATTTTTGCTGTTTTAACTTTTGAAGTATGTTTGATATAGGACTTTCTCTTTAGCTTAGCAAAGTGTCGCTGTCAGTTTTGAATGTGGTTTGGTCAGATAGCTTGTTCAATGGAGTCAACTTTAAATTGGAGGAATCCCAGGGAACGTAGTCAATTAAAACCAAAACAGCTTTTTAAACATACATGCAAACTTTAAAGAACATCCAAAGACTTCATCACTCAAAAGATTTAATGATGGATTTACTAAAAACCCGGGGAAACTGTCATGCCAGCAATTTGAGACGCCAAATCTGCTCTATGTTTCTGGAATCCAATAAACAATGATTTCCCAGAATGCAATTCTAGTCACACTTTTGTGAAACATTTTGTTTGCGTTTGAAATGTTTTGTACAACTGATGATAAAAATATGAAATATAAAAACAAATGCCATATCCTAACTGACATTCAGGTGCTTTGGGGTTGTTTTGTTAATTTGATTTGTTTAATGAATATAAAAACGTCATGATCCCCTCAAAAAAAAGGATTATTGCAAGATACATTGGATTCTTTTTGACATCAATATGCAAAGGCACTTTTTGGAAAAAGGGGATCAGTTGACAAATATCACAATGGTCCTGCATTATAATTAGAAGTTTAACATCGACAAAACACATTTTCAAAATGTTCAATGAAATGGTTTTTAGAAATTATGTGTACAGACTATTTCTTTCAGTGGTCAATTTAAAAATAAACATACAATTTCTATATCATTGATATAGAAATTGTTATTGATATTGATATTGATATTGATATTGATATTGTTATTATATCTTTATGTTTGCTAAAATATTTAGATTGTAATAGAAAATTGTATTTAATAGCTTGCATCTTAACCCCATGTTTATCAAATTACTTACCGAATCTAATTGACCACTTATTGATGCACTTTGTGCAGGTGGTCAATTAGATTAGATCTTATTGAAATCTAATAATTAGCCATCATTGCAACTGATTTAAACATATTTGATCTTCGTTGGTTTATTTGGTTTTATTCATATGTTTTCCCATCACTCATGTGTATCTTTGTAAGATATGTTGAGAATAATGTATGAATGAGAGTGCATAAATAGGCAAATAAGTCACTACAGTTATATCATTTAGGAATTTTACAGGAGTAAATGTCATTCTATTTATTTTTCAATCTCCCAAACTTTACGAGTCACATAACAGGAACACAGAACACGGGACATTAGGCAAACCTGAATCTACTTGGACTTGGAATGCAGATGAAACACTGTTAACCTCCTGTAAAAACAGCAAGAGAAGAATCCAGAGAATAACTCAAACAAAAACACAGAGTTCAGTCAAGGACATTTAAACCCAGAAACCATGTACATTAGAGTAGGTTTTCTATAATTATCAATAAGTCATGAATTTGCATTATTGATGTCATGATAACAGTCTGCCCAACAGAATATGGCGCAGTCTAATATGCAGATCATCTCTCAATGTCCAGGAGTCAGTCTTGCCTTCAGGGCCCAATAACTTGTTGTCATATTTTATACTGAGGTTATGCATTTTTTTTACATTACATTTATAATTGAATACACCTAATTACATACATCAAATACAAAAAAAAAAGATAATAATAATATTTGAACTGCAGATAAACTGTTGTGAAAACAAATAATGAAACAAATGAATGACTTCACCAATAACAGAATGAAAAAGCAAGATAAGCTGCTGATGAAATATAAGTTGCCATAGAATGGGAAAAGTGATGGTCATTGCAATGGCAATACATCATCTAATCGAGTGTATCAATACCAAAGTGGCATAATATGTAAACAGTGTTTAAGTGGAGCTTTTTAAAAATAGGCTAAGATTTGATTGCAACCCCAAGAAGAACTGAAGTCACACCAAAGTTGCTGTGCTTCATTCCTAATTAAGTGAACATCATGCATCAAACCTACTCTGTATGTTGAATTTGGGTCAGCTGGCGTTTGTTGAGTTGTGTAAGGAAATGGGGAGAGATAGATGTGAGGAAAACCTTAGTTAACTTGATCCACAACTTCCTTTTCAGCAAAGCCAATTTGAAGGTGTCTTTTAGGCTATGATAGAATGACGCTGATTAATATTTCAAGAGAGATTGACTTTTCAGTCAATTTCCTTATTTGCTCTGGGAGAGCAGACAGAAGATTCCCTCTGCCCAAATCCCCTATCTAAGATGATTGCATCAAACTGGCACAGATTGGAAGCCATTCTCTGAGAAAATATTCTTTGGGGTCACATTTTACACTGAAGACAGATGACAGTCTGTTGGACGACGCCTGAAAAAAGGCCAACTTGGGCCATTTGCTTTGCCAGCCGAAAGTGATACTGCATTGCAGTAGTAATCAGATTCTCTGTCAAATGGTCACACCAAACCAGTAGCTTCAGCACACCAATCTACCTAATGATGGCACATGCTGGAGTTGAGGGGTTTGTGTGTGTGTGTGTGACCATGCAATTGTCATGTCACCAAGAGGGTATACACACTAAGATGGTTGCTTTGACTTAAACATCCATGGCAGGCCACCAATATGTTTCTCAGTGTATACCATGCTCCAGCAGAACTCTGGTTAAACTTGAATTATCACTGAAATGTTGGAAACAGTAATTTCTAAGTCAGTTGATGGTATAGTGTGCTGTGGAAAGACATGCCGCATTTAGATTGTTGTTTCATGACAGCGGTTGCAAACCTATTTTGTTTAAGGCAAGTAATGAGCTCAAAGGACTTCAGTTTTGTTGTACGTTGACGTGTCATCCCCAGAAGTAAGTTATTCCATTTTTCTTTTCTCCCATAAGCACCCAAGGACTACTTTTTTTTTCTTAGAGGCTGCATCAGTATGCGTAATGCAAAGGCTTACGGTACATCGTAATTCATGATGTCATCATAATAGCACTTGACTCCTAAATGCCTTTGAGAATGATTGTAACCCTCTGCTTGAATTTCTTGGCATGAATGCTAACCCACCATGGGGCTTTTATAGGATAACAAGGCCTCGTCAGGGATTACTGTTGTTAAAATGCGGCTGTCCTAATGAAGTACAATTTGATGATGAGGAGGCCTCTAGAGATGTCATGTAAAAAAAAAGGGGTTCTTCCCTCAGTTCCATAAACATTTCCCTGATCTGCAACACAGAGGAGAGGTAAAAAAACACTGCAGTGATGGGATGTCTTCAGTCCACACAGAGCCTATTTCCATTTCTTTGTGGTGTTAGCTATATGCCATTCCGATAAAGCTGAAGGTAAAGTAATATCCAGTTGCACCATTTTGTTATTTCTTTAAATCTCAGACAAAGATTATTTTACTGAAAAGTTTACAGGGAAAAAATCTGCTATATTTGTTTAACATCTGAAAGATAAAGGTCTCAGCTAATCAGTTTTCCAGTTGCCACAGTCTCAACAGTAGAATTAAGTGGGTCCTGTGGTCCATCACTTGCATGTGAAATGCTGAGAATAAGTGTCTAAAATAGCCTCATCCCAGCAGAGTGACATTTTTATACATTCTTTCAGTCTGAGTTTGGATTCCATGAGGAAAACTTGCCAAAGGAGCTCATTGTAAACCTGATCTTGTATTATAGACACTGCAGTGGCTTTATCCAGCCTTAGCTTTTTGGCCTTTCATCCCCTGTGACACTCACTTTAACTGTCCACATTATGCTGTTAACATCACCTTTAGCCACATTTGAAATATTCAGGCCTTGAACCGCCATTTCACTTCTTGCTGGTACCCATTTATTTTTAAATGTGTTGCGGAGGGACCTTTTTATATAGATTCCTCCAACTTTGTAGTAAACTGAGCAGCACCACAATTGAAGTGAGTTTTTCTCAAAGATGGCTGAGTTAATGGAAGTGGGTATTGTGTTCCTTTCCTCTACTTGTCATACCTTTGCATACTGTTGTGCATTGCTTCATCCAGCATAATCTCAATTTCAACTTAACGCATTAATGTCATAATGTTGCATTGTACATATACTCCAAGATATGTCACCAACTTGACATCTTAGTCCTGAATTATCTCCTTTTCCATAATTCTTAACCAACGTATTTTAATCAGCTACTTAAAAGCATCCATAAACTTGTCTATTGGCACAATGCATATTAAATGATGGCCATAATAAAACTCTGAATGCTCTCTAGTGCTGTGTCATTATGATCAGGAGTAACTGGAGGTGTGTGGAAAATTCCGTTGCCACACACACAAGACGAATGAGCAACAAATGTTTCCTTGCATCTTGTTAGTTTGAATTTGCCAAGAAAATGGACAGCTTAAAAATGTAAAAATTTTTTCAAAGCATGCCTGAAATTATCCAATAGGTTCCCCTATTTTTATGAAGGGCATGGGCTGAATGCAATTCAAAGTTGTCACTCTCATTACCTTTGAGATGTACTGCACAATTTAACGCTCTCCAATGTAATTTAAAATAGAACACAGCAATTTAAAAAAACAAGAATGTACCTCAACCTTTTTTGTCAAATATTGATATCCACCACTTCTACTACAGCAAAGCCACAAAGTAAAAGTTTCAGATCACAAAGCTCAAGCTACCATTTAAAAATCACCGCCAGGTGAGAAATGTGGGATCGTAATACACAAAACATTTTTACAATCACACAGTATTTTTAAAACACTTCTAATAGGTTAAACATCCATCTGTTTTTACTATCTCTGCAATAAAAATTGGAGGAATATATGGGATTCTTTGCGGAAGGTAAGTAACTCACTTGGTGGACAGAAACAAACGATAAATGAATTAAATGAGCCATGACTGACCATAATGGCTTTAATTTTTATTTTTTACTGCCATTTTATTGTCTTGTCTATAATTAATTTCTATGACACCCCCCCATTAATGTACAAAATAAACCACAGCTGAAATGGCAAACTCCAGTCCGGCCATACCTCTCCATACCTCACCAATATGCCTCTCTTAAGCAGGAGGACTTGTGATATCGACACACTCTGACCAAAGCCAGCATTCATTCTGTGGAGGCAGTGGCCATTGAAGTTCAAAACATACAAGAGGTATGACACAAAAAACAATGAAACAAACAAACAAACAAATAAATAAATTGGAATTTTGTTGACCCCCCAACTTTTAAGTACAGAGAGGCAGTGGCGTGTGGTGAGGTTCATGGCCGGTGAGGCACTGACTCCCTTTGGAATGATATATTTACAATTGTAAAGAGTTTCTTATTCCTTATAGTCTCATCTGATTTTTTTTAAAACAGAAAACAATTTTAGGTCCTTCCTTTATTTCGATATGAAGAACATCTGCACATACTTCTCTACGAAAAGCTTTGTTAGTTTTTTTGTAAAAGTCATCATTTTTTTCTTAAATGTATCTCATTTATTTTATCCTTTATTGCTTATAGAAGGACACCAGTAACTAGCCCCTCAAACTCATATACGCCCGTGTCAGGTGAAGCACAGTATTGTCTGCCTCACCTCATGATTTTTCTCTGTGGTTTATTTTCCGATTAGCAAGAATAATCAGTATCATGCACTTACGCTAAAGACAGTATACAGCTTGTAGAAGGTCGTGGTGTATATAATAATATAATAAATATTTCTAAAAATATTCTATAGGCGATATGCTAATAAACAGACATAAGCATACACCATGCTGCCGTGTTTGTGAGGTGCTGTGTGTGCAAAGGTGAGCTTTGCTGCTGCACCTTGGCTTACATTTGATCAGGAAATGTACAAATTCAGCGATTTGTTCTTTTGAACATTTAAAACATGATTGGAATTGTAAAGAAAATATTTTTGTAAATCGGATCAGTTGTTAATATTTATCTTACGTTATCACTGTTTTTTTTTGTTTTGTTTTGTTTTTCATAATGACAGGCAAGGCAGAGGCTAACCTGCCTCGCCTGACCGCACGTCACTGCAGAGAGGTGATAAATAATCCCTGTTGAAACATAGAAACAAACATAGAAAAAAATGAAAGATTGGAAGATGCCCTTTAACTCGAAGAAACAGTTTTGTTTTTGTTTTATTTAGAAAAAAAAAACGGTGCTGTTTCCCATTCTACTTTATTCTCCCCGATATGTTGTAGAATGCCAAGCTTTTATTCTTGATAAAGAGTCAGGAGAGAAAGATTTATGAACTTTCACTTCAGAGAGCAAAGGTATTTAAATCATTTCAGGGTTGGGTTGTGACACATTGAATTCTATTGTATCAAAGAGAAAATGAAATGTTCTACCACAAGGACGGTCTATTTACTCTGTGTTCCACTCTACTTGTTTCCAGGGCTGTTTTTTTGTGTGTGGGTCGGGGTGTTTCAGTTTTCATGAATGACATCAGATTTTTTTGCTATTTGTTTCAACAATCTTAACTTTTGAAAATCTGATATCAAACAAAATAGTGAATGCTTTGGAATAATTTTGATATTAGAAGGCTGACTATTGAATGCCCCAAGGGAATTTTCAAAAGGAAGTTTTTATTTTTAACGAGGAGGTTCTTTTTATCACATTAATGAGGTCATATATTTGTAACTCTATTAGCCTTCAGTTTCTCCCTTTATAGCATATATGAAGTGTTTCAGTTGGAGTGGATAAGAAATATTTCATGAAAGTCTGTTCATGGTCATCAATATCCTGCCCCCATGATACACAAAAATGTTCCGAAAGCTTTACTGTCATGTTAATGCTAATGAAAAACAAATGCTGCTACTGTTAACTTCTTTTAGTTTGGATACTTGTTTATTTTCTTCTAATTCCCCTGAGTACATCAATCACATACAACATCTCTGCACTACAGTAACTTTAAAATTGGAAAAGTACTGATAAGTACTGATCATGCATATCAATAAATATATTATTAATTAATGTACAAGATAGAAATACATGTGTGTGTACATGTTTTTGTATGACATATGAATGTAAAATATATACATTTATTATGATCTATATTGTTATTGTAGTTAGAAGGGAGGAGAGTTCAAGCATTAGTTATAATCATGCGATCTCAGTTTGATTCTTTAGGACAAAGCGGGCTCACATTTTAAGTGCCCTTAACAGCGACACAACAGGTTCCATGTTGAAAACTGGAGAGAAGATGGATTGCGTCATTAAATGGCTCACAGGGAGGCTGCTGATTCTGTACTGCATGACTTGTCACTATGGGTGTATGCCCAATCCTGCCTCTTGTTTTCACAGGCAATCCAATGGTTGTGGCTTTGTTTTCATGAGGGCTCATGGGATCAGAGTGCTGATGTGGTTGATTACATTTATTGCCTTTTGAATATTTATTTATTTCATCTGTTGAGAACCGTCACATAAAACGCAGAGTATCTATGCAGCCCTTGATTTCAGTTACACCACAATCAGAAAGCCCCACCATTGCATGACTGAAATGCCAAACAAAGTCAAATTAAAGCATATTGCATCACATGCAACTAGGTATCTATCACAAAGAAAATATAAAGTAAAAATACATCGGAAGTGACAAATTATACATGTGCATTGTATCATTGCTTTTACCCTATACAGCTATTAGCCTATATAGGATCTAGGATTAGCACTTTAAGGCCAGCCAGTGCCTTGATATTAGATTAGATTCAATGTTATGTCATTACACAATTACAGGCTAACAAAATGCAGTGTATATATATACATTATACCTGTGCTTGTGTAGGTTCTCTCCATGGCCCTCATGCATTCATGGTAAAACATGCAATATGTTAACAAAAAAGAGAAAATCAGAAGATATGAACTCTGACTCTTAATGGGTGTAAGTGTACACCTTCACTCACCCAATGTCAGCTGCAATTGAAATCGAACAGATAAATGCCACAGATGATGGATGGATGTGTTATCCATGTTTGAAGTCATACATTAACAATTTTCTAACCAGCCAAGAAACTGGTTGTGATTCTTGGAAAATACTATGTCAGACAGAGCTGCTCCTATAGCTTGCTAACGTAATCAGACTGTGTTGGAAGGTTAGCAATAAATGATTGATATTTTCATGTGACATTCAGACAGCATCATAAAATGTGTTAAGGGGAACAGCAGCATTGCATTTTGAGAGAGCCGTATAGCAAAGCTGTCATCTCTCATTGGATCTCCAGATGCAGAAAGCTATGCCAAGTGGGCCGCGCAACTCCGATGAAATTCTTCCATAAGGGGCAGTCAAATCTTATTTTGGCAACAAGACTGAACTGAACTGAAGAAGCCTGTCGAATGAGAGGTGAAACGCCCTCAAGGATCAAAAGTCAATTTGCAACAATAGGGCTTGACAACGAATGATTCAGGCTGGATCATTTCTACAGTCTAATAATCAATACATGAAAAAACATTCGAGCATTTAGCTTACTAAACATAAAGTAAGCTCCCTATTGCATAACTACATGACCTTAAACACAAGCCAGCATAAAGAAACACATACTGAACAAACAACGCACAACCAGGTTAAAGTTTCAATTGTATGTTTTTGGTACATGAAAAGGTAAACAAAGTAACAAACTCAGGTTGGTAATCTAAAAGCAAATCAATAAATTGGAAATTGTATTATGAATTATATATTTTGTATCGCCACTAATTTGTTTTTACATGTATGTGCATGAAAACCTGTTTAAAATAAAACATGAGTACATTCTCTATACGGTATTTCATTTCATTGCGCTAATGTTCAAGGAAACTTTATTGTCATACCAGTACACCTTATAGTATGTGGTACGAAATTAGTAATGTTGAAATTAGTAATGTTGAATGTCAAATAGCTGAATCACACTGTCTAAATCTCTACTCCGTACACATGATGCAGGCAGAAACGTAGTCTATCTCAGAAGACTAGGAATGGCATTCATTTAATTTCATAAATTATATGTAATGTTCCCGAGGTATTCAATTTTTAATGAGTAACTTTAAGCTCCTTCTGAGAAGTCCTTTTGTTAAATCCTGTCACTTCATATTTGGTGTCTTTGCATCATATTCAATCATTCTGTCCAACTCTGGTGTGTGTGTTTTTACCTACTTTGACCTCCCCGTCAGTGTCGGCGGTAAAAAGCAGAGTCTTTGTGCCATCTAGAGCCATAGTGGAGATCTCAGCATTACCATGGCAACGGCAGATATGCTTGACCTTCTGACCTGTGTCAGCCATCCAGCAGATCACAGAGGAGGCAGAGTCACTACTTACAAACTGCAGAGCGAGGGGATATCACTCAGTAACAACATAATATATTGTGTGCATTGAGTCTCTGACACAGCAAAACCAGTCTTTACACATAATTTCTCTTCGTTTCAAGGATTCATTTCTTCCAAATTAAACGTGCAACAGATACGGAAGTCAAATGGGACTCTGAGTAGTAGAATATACGAGTGACTGCATCTCTCAGTTCTTCTCTAAATTGGGAAAGCGTTACCTATCGTGTGTTTCAAGTGGTTCCCTAGGCAGGAAACTAATGTCTGCAGTGTAAGCAGTGCAGTAAAGCAAAGTAAAAATAGAGTACATCATTATTGCTCTTTAAAGGCTGCACTGACTTTCACTCTCTCGTCAGGGTTATTTCAAACGGTATTAAATTGAGCATTCCCTCCTAATACTGTTGAAGGGTTGCTTCTATTGGTAGCCAGCGGAGATTGTACTGAATATTTTTTGATTAAATGCTAGTTCTAAATTGACAATTAGTATGCAAATTGCATTATACTACGGTGGATGTGAAAGGTTCAAGTACTTTTAAGTAATTTATAAACTGGTATACTACTGGGAAGTTTAATATGGAGGAACAAGACAACCTGTTTTTATCTCTGCTATCCTATGAGAGCCATGTACTAGCACAGTCTTTTTTTCATGACAAGATTTGTGACAATGTATTTTCCACTTGGTCGAGGAAGGTTTTACATTGTTCATTTCGTTTAAGCTTCCGGGAATTTGTTTTGCCGTTCTAAGATTTCTGAACTACATGTGATCTGGCCTTCTCTTTATTTTGAAAAGAAATGTTTTCATTTGGCGACAACGGGTTTATTTTACTCTGTCATGATAACTTGGGTTGGTCATGAAGACTTAAGAATTCTTATCTAATAATACTGTCAACCATAATGGTTAATTAAATTACATGTTTCACTCCAATCCCCCACTCCAGCAAAAGTTTTCAGCACCACATCAACTTAGAAACACAAGGGTTCCATGACTATGTCCTGACATAGGCCAAAGTGTACTTCCGAATTTGCTCTATCATCATCTTTTTTTCAATTTCTGTTATATTTGATTTAAATGTGCATGCATATATAATAATGAATGTTAATTAATGTGAATCATGTTTAAGCCACACTGGCTCTGTTTGTGACGAGATCTGCTGTAGAGTGATTTAGCTGAATTGAAGGCAATATTTTAAAACCAATAACAGGCTTTTATTATCACTCACAAGTAAACAGTGAACAAGTGAACACAAATACAAAATAAAACACTGTAAAAAGAAATATGATGTAAGTAGAGCTTAAAATATCGTTACGCAAAATTTCAAGAGGCTACAATGAAGAACAAATTTCTTTAATCCATAAAGAAACAATTCAATCATACTTTTACGACATAAATATTACTATAACTGTCAGACAGATGTTGTGGGTAGTGTTTCCATTCCATTTTTTATACTTTATTAATTTATAGATTAGAATTATACCTCAAATACAACATTCACAACTACCAAAGTAACACTTCCAAGACCCTGGAGTAAGTCTTCACAGAGAGCCATTCTGACTGCCTACTTGTCTGAACAGACTGTTAGCGAGCACACAGATGACAGGATGCGTGTGGCTTCTGATCTTCTCCTCCACCTTCATAGTCTCCAACACTACAAGCAGACTATTAAATGAGAGCAGAAGGAGATCATGCTCCTCGAGAAAAAACAGAAGAGTGTTTGTGTCATCCTGCATCACTGGAAAGACACCGGCCACGTGGTGAACACACAGTTGACCTGACACTTCCCAGATGCGCAGAGCCTAGATGACATAATGCGAACATGAGTGACCATGAGCAACAATATGTAGCCTCCTGCATATGTGTGTGCGTCTTTAAAATAGATATTATTCTCCATATTAAAGCAAACTTCTAATTGTGTAACACATTTAACGGCAGATGTTTTCAGTGTTTTCAGTGCAGAAACACACTGTCTATGTTTGATCAATTCCATTACCTGCAGACATCCAATCCCATCTGCCTAAAAGCTGATTCCAGTGGTTATGATGAGTATTCAAGGTGAGTTGTGTGCTCATAAAACTTAAAACTGTATTATCTGTCATGCACTGGGTTCACCGTGCTCTGGAGAAAATGAATTAGATTGTATTATGCTAATGAACTGGAAGCCTCTTCTCCAAAATGACTTCAGAAACCAGAATTTTTGACCCTTCTACAGAAGAAAAAAAAGCAAGCAGCGGCTAAATGCGGTACTTCAAATAATTTGAAATGAGTTATGTCAGCATACAGTCCTAAACACATATCAGAGATAATGAAATCATCGTCTGTTTTCAATAATTCATGAAAAATACACTTACAGGATTTTTTCTTGGGAGGCAAAACACACTATCAGACTGATGCATATTGTTTGAGTGTCTCAAAATCAGAATTCACAGGAACAAGCCATCTTGCTTTATGGCCCAAAACAAGATGATAGTGCCAGGGTAAAGCTTTTAAAGACTTCTGCAGAGGTGTTTAAGAAAAGGGCAGACTGACAATTCACTGCTATAATATACTGTACATTCTCTCCAGCAAAGTCAAATATTTCTTGGAGCCACAACTGGAAGAGCAAAAGCAACGCAACGTTTATTAATAACAAAAAAGGGCTATAAGTAATTTGATTCTTCTGTTGCTTATTACAGCTAGGGATTCCATTTTCCACTTTATTCTTTGTCATCACATTGTCTTCTCATCATGTACCTAATCTTTGGAGTAGCTGAGCAGTTGTTGCTTTGTCTGCATGAAGCGGACATGCACATAGAGGCTCTGAGGTGACACAAGGGTTCTACACCAAGACCTGATGATCAGCACCGGCTGTAACTACAAACAAGTTATATTGAATTGCAGTTACAGAGGAACTTAGTGCATTTAAATACCATGCTGAAAAAGAATTGCTGCCGTGATCGACAACCAAAATAATGATTGCTTTGATGCTGAGCCATATGGTGTATTGTTTCAGCTTTGAAATATATGGTTCCAGCTATCAAGATAGCAATATAAATCTCTCCAAAAAATTCTCTTTTCTGCATGGTTTGATTTTATTCTACATCAATGTTACTATGCAAAAGCAGTCAGATGGCTACGTCCATCACCAAATAATTTTCAAGCGAGTAGTATAACATTTTTTTTTTTTTACAACACATTCAGTGTCCAACCTGTTCATTCATTGTTGAAAAAGGTCAGTGAATGTAAAAATGTAACAGCTTTCTAAGATCTTTTTCTTTTTTTGTAAACGTCTGCCGCATCTCTCCTTCATGTGCAGCTGGGAGTGCTCGGGAGGCGGGGGAACAGGGGGGGGAACAGGGGGGACCATGGAATTTATAAGATTTCTTTTTATTCCGTACTTTAAAATGGTGGGCAAAGATATAGAGAACAAAGCATTCTTTTAAATATATTTTGATAACCTCTGAATCTATTTGAGTGATTCTTTTAACTATATAAATGACAATGAAACCATGACAATTCGTTTAAGATAAATACTGTTATTCGAGCTGTGGCTGATGATAGGGTCCATAGCACACATTGGTCTCACCTATCAGATTGAGCACATGGTGGTGGTCCATATCCCACACTCCTCTCTTGGTAATGAAAGAAGTGACCCCTTAAGCTCTTTCTTTCCTTTTCCCTCCAGCCGATTACCACGCTGCTCTGAGGTCTCGTGCTGCATGACAGACACGCCTCCAGTGAACCCAGGTAGCGTACTGCAGGAAGCAGGAGTGAAATTACAAAGTGAAAATACTGTGACAGACACCTTAAATACTATCACAGTGACACAAAAAATTCTGAATAGCCGGTCGACCACATTCCAGAATAGATTTTTGAGGGCGTGATGATACATACCGGCAAACACTCAGGGACTATTGAGGTCTGTTTGTGTGGTTTCAGGGTCTTAGGCCTATGGAGTCCTATAATTTGAGTTGTCAAATGATAGAAGGTGCCCATTTAAATGTTCCACATACTTTAAAACTGAGGTTCACTACCTGCAAGATTGATTTTTTGCATTTCCCAGAAACTCTTTATACAGTTGTACTGATAGATATCATAACAAAAGCATGTGCTTTTCCTATGGAAGGATTACTTTTTTTCTCCAGCATGACTTCTATTCAGTCATCGGAATTCCAATAAGATAAGATAAGATAAGATAAGATAAGATAAGATAAGATAAGATAAGATAAGATAAGATAAGATAAGATAAGATAAGATAAGATAAGATAAGATAAGATAAGATAAGATAAGATAAGATAAGATTATGCTTTTTTCATTCCCATAGGGGATATTTGGGTGTGGCAGCAACACAGGCAGAGGACGGGTGACAAAAGACATGAACAATAACAATAAATATAAAACAGGACATTTAAAAGGACATATGCAACAACTGAAGAAGATTAAAAATAGGTAAACTGATATGCAAGGACAGGAGTAAAGTGACGTGAATGGTAATAAATCATCTGTACAAGCAGCACAAGAAAACTAGCATCCAATAATTCTTCAATAGCTTTTCATTCAAATATCAAGTGCAGTTGTTAAAGTATCAATTCAACTTCTTCAATTTAAACAACAGTTATTTTAAGTTTCAATATGGCTTTCTTTTTGGATTAAAGATGTGAGGTAGGTCTAATGAGGCTTAAGGAAAAGTTGTGTGGGCTTAGTGTCTCATCAATGTTGCTACAATGCATTTGGGTCATTTGTAATACTGCTGGGACCCAGTAACCAATGAGTAGAACCCAACTCGGACTTAAAACAAAATATATAATTCAATCAATACTCAATGACAGTTGAACCCGAAAGGACGGGATGGGTTAACACCAATTTTAAATGGTCGATAAGTGGGGCTAAGAAATCTTGGACAACTAATAAATCACAAAGGACCTCAGTGAGCCTGAACTGAAATGGCCTTTTGAATTAGTGATGAAATCCTAGATTAATTATGTAATTAAGTGGATGACAGAGAACCCCAGGAAAAAAAGTCAGCTTATTAAAAAATCGTTTTGAGCCAGACAGTAGGTAATTGTATTTAAGTTATGAGTTTCCTTTTTGCTTTTTTTATTTTTCAGTTTATGTATTTGCACTGCATAAACAACAGACACAACTTGAACTAAACTTAGAATGACACAAATGTTATACCTCATCTCTACCATTTAAAATTGCACATTGTGCATATTACATTAAAATCTGTAAAAAAAAAATCTGGACTTGTAAAGCAAAAATATATCACTGTTATGATCAATCATACAACAAACTGACTGGAGTTTTGAATAATTCAGAAGGAGTCCTTATTTTAAAAGAACATTTCAGATGCCCATGAGTGATTGTGGAAAATGAAATAAATAAATAAAGACAGAGAAAGAGAGAGACAGAGAGACAATGGAACTATAACAATTCCAGTGTATTGTGTATATGACTGCTATATTGCAACAGCAGTTGATGGGAGAAGGGATTGAGTGCTTCATCAAATTTAATGGAAAAATAACAATGGAGCAGAAATGATAATGATATGCCCTGTAAGATATTTGTTGCTTTTGCCAAAATGTTTTCATCCACAGAGCTTTAACGGACGTCCACTTTTTGAAATGGCAATTCTAAATGTGCACTGACCGAAACGCTACCACAGAGCAAAGCAGCTGATCCACAGCAGCTCAGCACTGCAGAGAATAAGGTCAGTTTGATTTGTTCACTGGTATTACAGAAAAAGTAATGGATCTGGCATCATCATCCATCTCAATTAATACTGTGAAAATATCTAAATTGGATGCCACACAGCTGTATTAGCAGCTACTTATCTTTCAAAGATTACACAAATCAGCATGAGTTTTGATATGCCATATGACAGTCTTAGGTCAAAGATCAGGTGACAAATGATTGTGTCTGATTACATTTCATACATCACAGCTTCTCACCGCTCCAAGAATTAAAAGATCAGTGGAGATTCAGACAGTGTTGCACAGCAAATCATTGACGAATGAGCTCCCTTGTCTTTCACTGACATATACAAATCATAAATTAAAGTATTTGTGATGCAAAGATGGATACTTAACATCTGTGCTCTTACCCATAAGCAGTGTGGTGATTATTTCAGTACTGCTGTGAATATATAAATAAACAGAATGCAGGAGTAATTATAAACATTTTCCATTAATAAGTTTTAATATGTATTTTGAGTTATTGAGCTCAATTGATGTATTTAGTTTTCAAGGGGAGAAAAAATAGAATAAACAAAATATAAAATAAAATACCACAAAGTCTACTAAGCACTTAACGATATAAAATCTGAGCTGACAACCCCAACAGGAAAAATCAAAATGTGAAGTTAGTCCTGAAATGTTTTGACCTTGAATAATTTAGGAGCAGATTGTATTAAAACACAAATAGCAGAAGTTCAGTGGAGCTTGAAAAAGACACCGTAGACTGATTACACGACTACAGATGCAACATACATTCGGTAATAAAAGTTTATAGTCCTTGGTAGCTACCTGCCTCCTGTAGGTCCCACTGATTTCAAGGGTTAGATCTGTTTTGGCACTTTTTACTGGGTGTTTGAAACCATCCATCCAAGGGATTGGCCTCAATTCCCAAGTTCAGCCTGGATAATTCATGGATATCAATCCCTTTCTCCACAAATACTGCAATAGATATAATAAATAAGTAGCTGAGTAACAGTATTTATTTACAATGCAATTTTTTTGTGTAATAGTTCGGACTGTGCTACAGTGTCACATACTTGAGGGGTGTGACAGAGCAAAGGACACTGCTGGATGTGTGCTCTAACTCGACAATGCATTTGTAATTGTAAGCCTGTGTTTATGGTGATTGAAGGCAGGTGTGTGTAAGGATGGCATTTGAAATGAGACATTTGATAAAAAGTAACAGACCATGTCTTTATGCCCGTTGTTATGTCTTCCTGTAGATCTACCTCCTTGTGCCAGATGACCTACCATTTGTATGAATTTTCACACGTTCAAAGGTCTGCCAGTTTTTGATCAAACTTTGAAAGATATCATCTCTAAATGTCCTGTGGCACAACAAGAAAATAGAGTGAGACAGTCTATCTATGAAAATGATTGCAAGCAGAGGTAATATCCAGGAATGACTGGATAAGTGAGTAACTGAGTAAATAAGTAAATGGATTATAATCCATGTATTAAGAAACCTGGATACATGAACAGCCAGGTTTTTCATTGTCCCACTACTTGACTTGGGCAGTAGACGGAGTAAGTCAACCCAGATGTCCATGTCCCCATCAACATACTCAAGCTCTTTTTGACGGACCCCAGGAAATTCCCATGCTGGACAGGATATAAGCTTCGATAGACAGGATATAGGCTTGTCCTCCCCACCCTATCTGCAAGGCAAAGTCCAACCACCCTGCGAAAGGCAAGTCATTTCACCTACTTGTATCCAAGGTATTGATTTCTGGTCAAGACCCAGATATCATGACTGAGCAGGGCTTGCATTATGTGGACAAAATACATCTCCACCTGTTTCTAATGGTCGATCATACCCTCACATATGAACAAGACCCCAAATTGCTGACAATCTATCAATTGGGGCAGAACTTCTTTTCCACCTTTTTATCAGACAACTGGACACTTGGTCTACTGGTCCTGGAACAGGACCATGGCCTTTGATATGAGGTGCTGGCTGTCATCCCAACCCCTTCAAATTCTGCAGGTCATTTGGTGATGTTGCCAACAGAACCATATTATCTGCAACTACGGGAGAAGCATTCCTGAGGTCTCCATTCTGGACACACATCTCGCCAAAATCTGCACCTAAAAATCCTGTCCACGAAGATCAAGAACACAGTTCATCCCTGGAGTAGCCGACCACCAAATTGAAATCTGTCAGGCGTTGAATCAAGAATGTGAATACAGCTCTCACATCATTTGTACAGGATGGCTCATGGTAATGGCTCTGTGACCACACACTCCCACAGAGCCTTCCACAGAAATCCCGGTAGGACATCGACATGCCTTCTCCAAATCTTCAAAGCAATTGTAGAGAGGATGAGCAAACTCCCATAACTCCCAGGATCCGTGCAAGAGTAAAGGGCAGGCCCACTGTTCCAGAACTTGTACAGAATCCACATTGTTCCTCTTGAATCAAAAGTTCAATACAATGTGGTCTCCTTTCTAGACCCTTTGGCTAAACTTTTACTGAGTGACTAAGCTGTGTGATCCCTCTGTTGTTGAAACACAATTTCTGGTGGACCACCACCCTTCTCTGCCACTCCCTGAGTACTGTACTCAAGCTCAATGGCAAGTCACCTAACCTGGCACAAGGAGGGTGTCCTCCTTGTCTCCCTAATCCATATAAAGATGGATGAACCCCAGAGTTTCAAGTCATCAGTCAACTGCCACAAAGAGACTCTCCCTCATATATTTACAAAGAGGGAGGTGTGAAATAGTAGATGTATGAGATGAGAGGAGAGAAGAGGAGAGGAGAGGAGAGGAGAGGAGAGGAGATGAGATATACTTTAATGATCCCATGATTACGAAATTGTTTAAAGCATATAAGTACATTAGATCTCATTTACATAAACTGGTAATGGAAACTGTCTTTCCATTCTAATGCTGGACCTGCATTAGTCGCAGACTTAAAACTGTCAGTCGTAAGGAAATTGTAAGGAAATCTTTAGAGTCGAAGCGACATCTTAGCAGAGTTGCAGTGTGCTCCCATGATCTTAGTCGTTAAGTGTGAGCTGGTGGTCTGACGTTGTAGCTCAGTCTGCTCCTAGTCTCGGGGCCTCTGACATTATTAAACATGTTTAATTATAACCTCAAGTCTTAGTGCTACATCACCGCAAAGACTGAATCAACAACCAATAGATGAGCTCCAACACAACCTGAAAAAGGAAACCCAGTAGAAAAAGTTGCCAGAGCAGCGTTGGCAGCAGAGACGGTATTTGTTTGTGGTATGGATGAATGGGAACGACAAAGGATGTCCTGATCAGTGTGGTGTGCCCAGGAAAAGGAGCCTATGGTGGAGCTGTGGTAGAACATTCCAGCTTGTATGATGTCAACTCTCCAATGTATTGTGACTGAGTGAAGAAGGAAAAGCACTAGTGGTAATAATAAAAACACATTTTATTTAAGGCCATTATTGATGTTGGAGTTGATTATGTTATATTTATGATGTTGCTTAGACTTTATTTTTATCAATTTTTATTTTTACCTTTACTTTAATATATTTAAGTTATATTTATTTTACATATTTATACATTTTCATCTGCTCGAGATTGCTATGCTGCCCCTTGTAACCTCAAATTGCCCAAATAAAGTTACTCTGATTCTGATCTGATTATTGGACTACAATAGCAGAGGCTCTACAAATACCTATTGAAAACATTGCATGTTGGCAAAAAAGATTGTGAAAAAATCTAGTTGTAGTTTTCCACAAGTCTTCAAAATCTTTGCAAGGTCTCTAGATGTGAGACCCACAGTCTTTGGTCTAAGACTATGCTAAGACTTAAGACTCTAAAAAATAGTCTTGTGATGTGAGCTGGTGTGAGTTGATAGTGTCACTCAAGCCTTAAGAAAATCTTCAGTCTTAAGTCTTTAGTCTTAAGATGATGTCAAACAACTTTTTGAATCTTACACGAGTGACAAGCTTTTCATAGAAATAAATAGAGGCCCCTGCCTCACATGCATATCCAGATAATATCTAAAAATCCATGGAATAAATGAAAACTAGTGTTTCCTGTCATGCAAAAAAATATTCTGTTTTGCTGGGACTGAAATGTGTTTCTTTTGGAACTGTCTTTTTCATATTCTCCGAAAATCAGTTTAAGATTTGTATTAAACAGCTATGATTATTATCTACAAACAAGCACATGCAAAAAAACTAATCTGATGTGCAATAAATTTCAAATTGCTTTGGAGGTTCAAGCCACCTCCATGCATTTGTCATGAACACAGTCTTGCTATGAGTCTCATTTCTCCTTTACTTATCCCAATTAGTGTGTATGCATATGTTCATATGCGTGTGTGTGTGTGTGTGTGTGTGTGTGTGTGTGTGTGTGTGTGTGTGTGTGTGTGTGTGTGAACTCTTAGGTGGCCTCTGTGAGCCTGAAGGTTTCAATGTCTGAATAACCAGCCATGTCTAATGGTAAACAGCCAACTCATACTGCAGGCTTGGTAACTTCAAAAGAACAGTACCAGTACCCCAGAGGTATGCAAACACACAAACACCCACTCTTTCCCTTCTTTTCTCACACTCCCAAAACATTACTGATGAGCACACAGGCACGTATAACAAACCTTTATATATATTCTCTCTTGGATTTCAACAGGCATGCTCCCACACTGCATGAAAATTTTCAATTAACTGGTGCTTTTAATGCTCTGGTGTTGCCTCCTCTGTTTACCTTTTTCTTAGTTTCTCTTTGTTTTCCCTTTTGTTGAGCTTATTTATACATACTTTATTCTTGTTTTCCCCCTCTCAGCCCGGCAAGTCTCCGAGCACTACCTCTGCTGAATCATTATCAAACATCCCGATGACTCTTCAGTGGCACTCTAGCCAAATGATGCAATCTAGATGCAAAGATGTGACCTCTTTGTTATGCAGGATGAGCTTAAGTGGAGAGTCTTGAGTGGCCAGACCTCCAGCTCAAACCTTATACTTCTTGTTGAAAGGCTTGTTAAGGAGGAGTAAGGACAAGGGTGAGTCAGGATGTGTGTGTGTGTGTGTGTGTGTGTGTGAGTGTATGTGTTTTGAATGTTAGAGGCAAATCCATACATTTTCAGCCGTCAGTCCTCTTTGGTGACATTGTCTGATGGGGATGGAGTCACTCCGGGTTTTAAAGGTGAATGTACGGAATTGTGTACATGAATAATTTAGTCATAGGGATGAGAGATAATAAGCAGTTGCACGATTTGGGTCAATTCATGATGGGATTAATTAACATCAAATTAAATCACTGAATATTGAGACAAGACAAGCTACTTCAAAGTGTCAGATCCCCCCCACACATCCTGGAATACCTGAGAAACCAGAAAAAAAAAAAACATTTTCTGCGCCAGGGGTGACACATGGAAAATTCAACAAAAAATCAACAATAAAATATTTTCTGAACTCAATACAAGGATCAAGCCGGAATTCAAATGGTTATGAATGTTTCTGGACATTTTGATTAATTATGTTAATTGACGCTGTAGAAGTTGAGACCCTTACATCAATTTTTTTTCTCAGTTTTATATCTATAAGAGTAGATGAAGTACATTATATGCATGCATATTTACCATGTTTTCAAGAACTGATTCAGTATTCATCCAGATATTAAATTTTACAGTAAAACATCTGCATCATCTTGTGCTACTTTCTAGTGGCCAACCTGTTATCTAAATTTTGGAACTAATTGTTGTCTCAATGAAAGTGAACGAATCGGGAATAGTGTGGGTCATCTGCATAATGGATGTTTGATGTTTCTGTTGCATAACACCAGAATGACAAAGTTGAGTTATTTGAATCAGTATCACTGAGTTTCAAAGACATTCCGGCTGGGTTACAGAAGACCTGTGTTCCAAGATATAGTGTTGAGTGATAAGTTTAAAGTTTAGATGGGATCTTTGTCTTTTTCCTACAAGCCTCACTGTCGCTGAAAAATGTCTCAAAATTTTCCTTTTCTTGAAAAATTGGCCAGTCCAGGGAGTGACACTGACCAAGCGCATCCAAAGGCATGATTCGTCTAAATTCGAGAGTGAAAATTAAGGAGAAAGCAATAAAAAGGGAGAGATTTGAAGCGGTCGATTTGGATGTCCATATTTGTGTGCTGTTTTTACCTTTTCTAACCCGGGCTGGCTCATGTGCCCTGTATGTCACTGCGTAACAGGAGCGATATTTCCCTCTGACAACCTCTTCCCATAGGATACTGTCTGCTGAATCTGAATCTAAATGCAGACTAAGTCTCTCAAATAGTGCTGTCTGGGCTGAAGTGAAATGTATTGCATTAACCCGGGAAGAAATACAAACATACAAAAGGTCAAAATTTCAATGTAATATAGGAGCAGATGGAGACAATAGTTCCCTGCTATGCTTCCCTGCTTCCTCCTATGAGTTTATATCTTGTGCATTACTGCATTCTTCCATTTGTTTATCACCTGTCCTCCAGTGTCACCTATAGTCAAGATAGCCCGGTCTGGATGAGATGAATCCATCCAGTAGTCAAGACACCAGGGTGTAAACTTCAATCCCTACAGCAGAAGGAAATGTATGTGTCTCTCAACAGACTTTTCCCATTGTCACATTTTCAGGATGCTGTCTTTGCCCAGTGACATTTTCAGGATGAAGAGACTAAAAAGCAACACACATAACAAATCCTGCGGACATCAGTGATGACAGGTAGCTTTTACCTGAAGTTTATATTTGCTGGTAAAATCCAGGTTAGATAGTTTTTCATAAAAAAACACCTCCTTACTCGTGAATGACACGGCCATCTGGGAAAGATAAAAAGTTGATATTGCTACAAGATAAACAGAGAAATGGAAAAGATACAATGATAATGTACATGATGTTTTGACGATAGTTTTTATGGAATCAGACAACATCACGTATCTTAACCTATACCGTGGATCGGTGCCACGTATAGAGATAGAAACCATTCACACATCTAGGCAATTCCGGGTCTCCAATGAAACAACTGCATGTTTTTGGAAGGAAACCACAGATCCAAGGCAACCGACACAGACATAGGGAGAACATGAAAAATTCCACACAGAAAAGCCTCTGGTTGGAATCAAACAAAGAACCCTCTTGCTCTGATGTGGAGGCACTAAGCACTATGCACCACTATGCTGCCACATCGTAATATATCTTGAACATTTCTGAGAAAATAAATACATTACTAAGCCCAGAAAAGCACAAGACAAAAAAAAAAACTGAAAAACCATTTTGGAACACCGTATCAATGTTTCCAAAAAAATAATTCAATGAAATTCACTAAATTTACAGAAATGTTTTTTAGACCTTTGCCTAAACCATTATTAAGAAATCTTTTCAAGATGAATTATATTTGTTGTTGTTTTTTTTAACTTCTGAGATCAGATCTTGAATATTTTCTTTAAGTAAAGTTTTTGAATGGATCATTGCAACAGCCAGACAAAATTGAACAAACTAAGACATTTTGATGAGGACAACAAATTTTACAAAATATCATGCCCAAACAAATATGATATTCATTCATATTTGAAGTTACCCTATGAATATTGCTACATTAACCATATCTATTAAGAAACATCATTTTATTGAGTTTGGATTTAGTGTAATCAAATAACAGGCAAGAATAATTGTTCTCTGCTTTGTTTTGTGTTTTTGCACTTCCAGGATTTTTTAGTTTGTTTTTATTTGTTCTGAATTTTACAGTCAATGGTCCATTAAAATTCAGTTTTTCTCTTCCTTGCCAATGTAATTTGTTCCAT
Organism: Fistularia tabacaria; assembly: GCA_901007705.1. Taxonomy (NCBI): domain Eukaryota; kingdom Metazoa; phylum Chordata; class Actinopteri; order Syngnathiformes; family Fistulariidae; genus Fistularia; species Fistularia tabacaria. The sequence goes on along the minus strand of CAAKHD010003020.1, from coordinate 90,919 downwards.
AGTGCTTCATTTGCCCCAGTTATCCATCCAATATTATCGAAATGATTATTTTTTTAATTGTAAAATAGTTGAATAAAATAGTTGAAAGAAGGTGTCAAGGTAAGCAGGGCAACCAACATTAAAATGTAAACTGTGAGTGACTTTTCAAAAGTATTAACCTTGTGCACATTTGGCAGCAGCACCATGTCTGTGACCCAGAGGTCTTTGGGTCTGACTGTGCTATTTTGCAATCAATACATTTGCAGAAGCGACATGTCCTCTCCAGACCGAAGGCCCACAATTCCTCCTTTACTCACAGTCAGGAACTGACCCAAGCTCTGCAGGTACAAAATCTGGGAAGATCAGGGGACTGCATGAAACAACATTTTATTGCCATTTTTAACCTTTCTTCAACTGTCAAAGTTATAGAAAGTCATGCATAGAATGAGAGATAAGAATACTAATGTTATGAAACAAATCATTTTATTTCTTAACTAAGAGGCTGGGAGGAAGGCCAATGGTACATTTAACTCACTTAATTAGGAGATCGGACTAAGTAGGAGAAATATCTTCACCTTCCTATGTGTGTTGGTCCAGCAGTTTTTAACTTTTCAATATTTTGATGTAGGCGGAAGTCATTTATAGAAAAGGGATTCAAAAAACAATTTATCCCTTCTTAGCGGATACTTGAGCTATATACTCCTTCAACTGTAACAAACATATCGTGTGTAATGGCCTATTAGATGATATGGAGGTAGAAAGCTCCTCCATATCAGGGAGGCAGGGGCCTAGCATCATTAAATGGCAATTTCCCCAAAGAGATACTTCCTAATCAGAGGTGGCAGATGATGCTTTTTTCCGTGCTTTTTTTTCATTTTCCAAATTTGCATGCCTCTAAAGGACAAAGATGTATACAAAATTTCACCAACAAAACCATACTTTTTTTTTTATTCCATCTGTTCTTTGTCAGAATATGCTACTTAGTGATTCAGTTGAATATGTTCCCACAACAATTGGTATTACTTGCATTCTCCCACTAGCAACATGATGAAAGCTTCATGATAGAATAGAATGAATCTAAAGGTGCTGAAAAGTCAAAATACAATGTCCTCAAGGACACTGGATTGTAAAATATAAGTCAGACTATACTCATGAACTGCACTTTTCTCTCAAAATAAAGCCTGTTCATCTTTTTAAAAAAAATCTGAAGTGGTCACAACCTTTCACCCATTTAAAATAAAACTGACAGATTATTCTGTTACCTAAAGGATTTGAAGATTAAAATGGTGAGCCATCACTTTATTCATGGCAGTTGGCATTTTACAACATCCTCTACATTTACATATTAATTGATAGATGTTAAACTTAAAGGAGTCCAGAGCATTTATCTATAAAGAGTTGGACCATTTCCAGGTGCAAGATCCTAATAATTTTGAGCATTTATGGAACACAATGTTTTATACTGTGAAATTTCCTCTGGTCAGCAGACTAGAGGATCTTTTTGGTCAATCGATCTCACTCAAAATGTTTTCAGATAAAAGCTGGGTCATATGCTTAAAATGAGCTCCATGCTCCAAACTTCATACTTAACTCACCTTCATCTCTCCAGGAATTAAATGACATGGCCATTTACCTTTTCTATCGGGTCTCCATGTGGACAAGTTAGAGTGCGAGGTAGCTTCAAGCAAGGCACAGTACTGACTCTTGCATTGTTCAGCTTCTCAGAACGCTGCTGTTGGAGGAAAGAGCTAATTCCTCGACAGCCTACACACCCTTCTTCCTTTACAGCATTGTCGTCCAACAGGAGGCTAGGATGTTTTTGTTTGTCTATCTTGTCTTTCTTGTTTTGTTTTTCTACACTGTCAAACAAGAGCCCATATTCCTCTTTGGAGGCAAGGCCAACGGATGAATACGCCAGATTGACAAATTCAGATCTGGACAAGGAGCGTGATGCACCTGAGGTGTCCTGTATCAAAATCAGGAAAGGTTAGGATAGGCAATCAGAGTTTTTGTTTCAGGCATGGACACATTTTTTAAAAAAAATCTTGCTTATGCCTATTAAATGATTTTAGTATCAATCATTTCAACCAAGGTCAATATGCAAAATTTTCTGCCAAACTGGTATTTTGGTGGTGGTCAATGCATGCATCTAAGATTAAACCTATCCAAATAATAGAGTTCAATGAAATTATATCCTGTTTAGTCTTTAACTGTTTAGACTGTGTGAACTTTCAGAATCAATTAGGATTTCAGTTTACATGCCAGTTTATTCCTGTGTAAGACGCTTTGGCTGCTCTGGTCAGTCTTTCTTGTCTACAGACATTATGAAATTGACAATAAGCTCTAGTGAGGATCTCCTGTGAGTCACAGATAATGGGAGCTCCTGAGAATGTGTTTCTTCTTGTCTGCTTCTCTGGCAGTGAACAAGATTCTCCAGTCACTCATTGAGACTCAGGTCAGGTTTCAGGAGCCACCCGATCAGAGAGAGACGTCGAATGTTGCGCTTTGCATTGAGATCTTCCTCAGAATGCTCGAATTAAAAAGGAACTTATTGAAAAAGTTTGGGATTTAAACCAGGTTCAGACCAACTACCTGACCTACCTCATACTGCTGATGAGACAGGTCAGATCAAGTTTAGACAGAGGATGCATCGGCATGGGTCAAGTTTCCCTTGAATTTTCAAGCCGGTTCTAAGACTTTCATTTGAAGGCTTTCGTTTCCCTTTTTTTCTTTTTTTTTTTTTTTTAGTTTGTATTCATTTTATTTGCATCTAGAAATTAACACTCTTCACAAAATGATCCTCAAAGTCCACCAGTGAGCAATTATTCAGGTGCTGCTTGATAATGGAAGGGAGAGTAAGAAATTAGGGTCTCTGGTTGATGGTTTTGGAAACACGGAAATCACATTTGTGCAAATTCACTGGAACTGCATGAACTCTTATTCTGCCATTTTTACCAAAAAATTATTGCTCTGACTTTTGTCCTATGATTCAGGACTCATCTGCTTGTGCCATTTAATCATTTATATATTGACTGGAAAACATATAACTCATTAAGATGATGAAAAATACAGTCTTGATCCTTGAGGAGGAGGAGATTATGTATTATAATAAGCATCCGGGGCAAACTATATAAAAAAATCTAAATGGTTGAATCCTGTAACAAAATAATACTGGAGGACACCCGTAAAAAAAATGAATGGAGTATTCCATTGATAAGTTTAAAATTTGCTTTGTATGGTTACTGTTCAAACTTCCGATTGGTGCCAAGATACAACCGAAATAACTGCACTACCTACAGCTGTGATGATAAAGGATGGAGTTAACATATAATATCTTGATGTGCTCATTACACTCCTCCATCTGCTTCCCAAAAGAAATAAGGTGTTTTAATGTGAGACTTTTAATAAACCAACAATGGCTCACCAGGAAAAGGCTCTGCAGCTTTCAGTAGTCTTCAGTCTTCATCCTGCTTTCAAGCTGTGCCAACTCCATCCTTGTTCCCATGGTAACAACTCAGAGCTGTCAGTCAATCAGCAACACTGCAAGCATGTGTATGTGTGTCTTCTCTGAAGGCTCACAATCAAATAATAGATTTCCTGCATTTCTAGTTGTTACATGATGAAGAATGAGATGTTTCCTGCCAGGGTAATTCCTACCCACATCTGCCACACAGCAGGTTGTCTTGTCATCATAATCATACGGCAGAGTCACTGCACCAGTTGAGTTCTTTTGCTGTCTCTGTTCACCTATCTAAACACGTCCGCGTTAAGGACTGTGCAAAGGTGTTTCATTTTCAGAAATTTTCCAACCTGTTTGGCGGCTCTCAAGGTGAATGAATGGGTCCCCAAATTCTGTCTCAGCAATGGTCTGAGGAGGTGGCAGGTTGCCAAAGCTTATGAAGTTGATGAAATGTCAGGTGATGTGAAGTAAAATACTGTAGTTAGGAAGACGAACAGCTTGAATTATAGAGTGAATCAAAGGTAAGGTTTGTAAAATTACTCAGCTTAATCATCAAAAGCGATTTTGCACATTCAAAAGAAATGAGAGATGATGAAAATGTCCTTTTTAACATTCTACTAAACACTTCGAAGGGCAGTAAAAGGACATTCTCGATTATCCTTTTAGTCTCACATAAATGTTTACGAGTTACATTCAGTGGAAGCAGGATTGGACTGGGCTGAGATTTAGATGAAGGCTAAAAACTAGTGCTTCTTTTTTATAATGTGGATTAATTGCAGCATGACTTGCTGTTTTTTTTGTTTTGTTTTTTCACTGAAAAAAGGTATAATCCTGCAATAAATTGATAGATAGTAAGACTTTGGGAGTAATTTCATCATAGTTTTCATGATTCTTCAACCCTATTTTGTCAACTCTAGTGCTCCCCCAATATAGAGGTGCCAGAAATCAGCGACATCTGCTGTTCTACGAAATATTCAGAGCATACAACCGTTGCCCACACACAAGCACACAACTGTCTAGGTAATAAGCCTGAGTATCAAGGTTGCATCTCTTGCAAAGTAAATTACACTATGAATAGAACTTATATGGAGCTGATCACAGCACTACCCTAATGATATATTAGGTATTAATTGTTTTAATTCACTGTGCAAATGCACTTTGGAGGAATAATGTTTACATTATTGGACATTTCATTGTCTCATTAGTGTTTTTTTCATCAATTAATTGAATCATAATTAAAGCTTAATTCACCATTTAAAGGATTTTATTGCATTATCTTTCCAAACACAACCCATCTAAATCTAAACTCCCAGGATCCCCAGTTTGTCCCACCGAGTACTGCCGATAAAATCTCGCCTAAAAACTAAAATCTGTGTTTACTTAGTATTTTATATGTTTTTCCTTGATAATTTCTTGGTCAAGCATGTGGAAATTTTCACAGTTTGATTTTCTGTCTGTGTTGGGACGTAATCTGCAGTGGGATCTACAGCATTTGTCTCCATAACACAAAAACGTGCTGAAATCAATTGGTCAATCAATCAAGTTTGTTTTAATCATGAAGTTCGTTCAGGAGAACTTGACGCTCACTGTGTGACAAATGAAGACAAACAGGCTTTATCCTGTCAGTCCACAGCCTTGTGTCTTGGATGTTGGACATTTTTTTCTGATTGGAGAAAGCTGTGCATGTCTAGAGTTTGTTGTTGGCAGTCTTCTCTGGCTGCAAACTCCATGTACCAAAATCATAACTACTACCACACACACACACACACACACACACACACACAAATGTCTTTTCTTTTATCAGACCTCACTTAAAAACCCATGTTGAGTTTCCTGGCAACGAAGTAGTCACAAAACAATTGTGTCTGAAAGTCTAGGCCCTCTTGTCTTTAAATAGCGCAATGTGTGCCTCCTATTCATAGATTAGGCAATGAAGTGACAGCAAGGCATTTGAGAAACAATTACCAAACTCCACAATAGCCAACAATTTTACAATGATGAAATCATTTTTATGTTATGTGCTTGAGTAGCAAACAGGACTTGCCAAAAACAACAGGCCAAACAACACACTAGCTTAACAGTTTTATATTGAGAGAGTCTCCTGTTATCACTAACCGCTACACGTTCACTAAAATGAGGAAGAAATTGGGATCAAAACAAATATATAACCTGTCTGCCGGTAAGCACAAATACCCAACAGCTATATTCCTGCCACAGATATGATCTGATCTCCTCTCTTACTTCTTGCTGCTTCGGTGACCATAACCAATCCCTGTGTGTGACTTAATAGGCTGAAATAACTCGAAATAGCTGATTACAGTGGTCGTCAACGGTAACGAGATCAGAAAAATTAGGTCTCAGCAATTTCAATAATAAAGCTTTAAAAATTAACACTCGCACAATTGGATTACAGGGGTGCATGTAGGAGCCAGTGCAGAGCTCGAAATAGCCCACCACAAATCCACCATGGAAAATCCACTATTATACAGGGAGAAGAATGAAGTTGTTGGATCTCAGAAATTGGTGCAGATTGTGATACTGAGAGGAAGGAGATGCAGTCGAAGAAGGAGAATAGGAGGGCAACTGAGTGGAAATTAAGTACTTTCATACAACACTGCATATCTGTGGAGACTCACTTTTCAAAATCTTTTTTTTTCAAACCCTTTGAAATTCAAGAAGAATATTATTATGGTTTATCTGTTTTGGTATTCTCAAGACGCTGTAATTAATTTTTAAATTAGGTCAGGTTTAGGTATTCATATGGGATAGAATGCCAACATGGCAATATCAGAAAGTGTATTTTTTTAGTAACTATTACACCTAGCGGGTTGAAATATGCAATGAACCTGAAAGTGAAGAATTCATGCATGGTCTAAATCCAAATAATAGTGGGTGACTGCATTGTCAAACATTGTTTTACCATTCATGTTCTTGGTCAAGAAAAAAAAAAGATACCCCTCCTTTGGTAGACCTGCTCATTTGCAAAGTAGCTATCCAAAGGCAGAATGGCACATGATATTCAGATCCTTTATTTTAGTAAAAGAACAAGAGCCTTGCACTGAACATACCCATTTACGTGTTAAAGCCATGCAAACTGTGCATTCCTTAAAAATATATATATATTATCGCAAAAATACACCTAATGCGTTAGTGTAAATGAATCATTGCACATTAAAATGTTCCCTTTCAACATTTTCTTACTATATAGGATTTGTTTCAAGTGTTGAATGTCCATCAATGTGAATGCTCAATTTGACTGTAGTAGATTTTAATGTTTGAAATCATTTGGACGATTTTATGCGCAATCTGGTAGATTACCCTCTAAAATGCTTTAAACTTGTTTATGTTATTGCATTGACATGAGATACACATATTTATAAAAGTTCAGAGAAATAACTTGCAGCATGTACATTTTTCTCATCATTCAGTTTTAGCCTTTGAAAAGGGAGCCATGTCTTAATCAATAAAGAGACAAAATGTTACGTATAAACACGTATTCAACAACTTCACATCAAGAGATGGATGGTTTTCACTGGAATGGGATTCAAAAAAAAACTTGTAGCTATTAGCCAAACAAATTATAAAGAAAGCCTCCCTCCGAAATGCGCCGCAATATGTCTCAATACGGGCATCACGGTGATCCGCGCTTCTGTCTCAAAGCGTCCTGGTTCAATTCCCACAGGGGGCTTTTCTATGTGGAATTTGCAAGTTCTCCCCTGTCTGCTGGGTTACCTCCAGCTTTCAAATAACTCCACACAGAAAGGCCATCGTTTGGAATTCAACCAGGGTGCTTCATGTTGTGAGGTTGGAGAGCTAACCACTGTGCCACCGGGAAAAAAATGGACTATATGTAAAAATCCAATAAACTGATGAGAAACATCCTGCTTACCTATTGTGCGGCCTGCATCCCCCAGATGTAGAAAGGAACAAAGTAAGCATCTGTTTAAAAGTCTCTTTTTGAGACTGTGAGCCTAACAACTGACAACAAAACGTTTCCACAGCAACAACTTACCTCAAGTTGCATATGTACCCTGGGAGTGTATTTTTCCTTTACACATCATATACTATGGACATGTGCATGTTTTTGGGTAATTTCTCACAAAAACAACCCCAATGATATAAACCAGTTTTTCAGTGTAGTTAAGAATTATGATTCAAAAATGACCATCCCCTCTAGTATTACTCCTGACTGGGCAATAACAATTTACCGACTGCATTTTTTTGTACTATGGAGAACCAAAAGGAAACCCATACAGACAGGACACAAGCTACAACATGCAATCTCCATCATGTCGGAATCGTTCCAGGGATCTTCTTGATGTGAAACCAAAGCCCTAACCGCTGCATCGTAATTTCCATCACACACGTAATCAAAATCAAGCCACCATAAATTGCAAAAGACCCTCATCAGTTTGGTTTACATCCTTCTCCCTGGACTTGCAAATACAGTTTGTCTACAGCACAAGCCAACAGGGGGTGAATTTGATACAGATTTAGCTGATGATAATGGGGCTGAAACATAAACGAGAGGTGCATATTTCCCTGGTAGTATACAAATTTTGACTCACGTATCAGTATCATATTTCAAATGATCGCAAATTATATAGAATTGGCGCTAACACAACTCCGACCAAAGAAAAGCAAAGTCAGGTTAATAAATAAACCCTGTTCAATCTTTGAAAAAAGAACTATTTTGTATTGACCAGACTTTGAAAGATTCACTTCTTTAAGAATGTAATCTACAGTCAACTTGGCAGGCAAGAAGAGATTCAGCAAGAATTTGCCAAGTTGTACAGCTATAGAAAATTTAAATAAAGATGTAGTGTGTCCTCAAACCTGACTTGACTTGGTGTGAGAAGGAAATTACGTTTGATTCTTGCGTACTTGTGCATCTTGATATGAAGCTATTACTGCCACAAAGGGTGGCATGGCAACAAGAAACCGTGCTCAGTCTCTTCTCAATGTCACCTCACATGCCATTGTTTTTTGCTTTGCCTTGCCAACTTTGGTTTCCAGTGGTTGGTAACGGGAAAACAGCTTGATTTAGCATTGAAACAGAGTGGTATAAGTTTATTATTCTGTCTGATATTGGAAGAGATGAGTTGAGAGAGAATTATTTTATCAAAAATTTGGGCAAAGAAGTAAGAACTTGGAGATTCGCTGGTTATTATGAGAAACAGATGGGTGCTTTTTGATCAGTGGGTGAATATTGCATGTTTAAAACAAGCTGGGTCATAGCCGTTCACTGGGGAGCGAGTAATTATTGATGGCATAGAAGGTCCTCTACTTCACGAAGCAGATGGGGGAGCAATGTCAGAGGCATGCAGTATGGTACATATGGACCAATAATATGTGTTGAAGACAAGAGAGACATAATTTGATGAGTTAATGCAAGCTGGTGAGCATGAATGTTTTTGCTTTTTGTTTTTAACGACATGGGAAAATTAGCCTGTTTTTTTCCCAGTAATTTTTTGTATGGAAAGGGATATAGATGAAGAAATGAAGAAATATTGAATTCAGAATCTGATAAAAGAACATAAAAGATAGCTTAAAATCCCAGGCAATTACTGTCAAACTGATTTACTTTGAACCTTTAAGTACCTGATCTCTCGTCAAAGCCATGGAATTATGGCGTTAAAGGAAGGGAGGAATATGGCATTAAAAAAAGAAAAAAAAGAGACAAATGTCGTATACAAAACCTAATTTCGCCTTTATTTTGTGCATGGGATGTCTCAGGCCTGTAAGCCGCAGTATCATGTAAGTACGGTGGGTGAGCCAGTTGTCGCCAACAAACATGACAGAAACACAAGGGCACACGTCTGTCACCGCTCAAAGAAACCATGGCAACAATATAAGCATTGATCCAGGAAACACTTTGATCTGGTGGAATGCGGAATGTCAGTCTTCACAGAATTCAAACCAGCATGAATCCACAGGAAATGGGTCAAAGGAATTATTCAACAATGACGGATTGGATGGAAGCACGGCTGTGATCAAATGACAGCATTTACATGACGGCGACAGCTTGTGTGTATCTTTACATGTACAACTATTAAAAGTGTTGATAACTGGGTGTGCTTGCTTAAAAGGAGCAGCTGGCTTATACACATGACAGGGGACAGAGTGAGAGAAAGCATGACAAAAAAACAGATTTTACTCGATGGGGTGTGTGTTTGTTTGGATCTTCGACCTGAGACCTTAATCGCTGCAATTTAAAAGAACATGACCAAATTACGATAACATCTTTAGTCAATTTCAAAACAAATTAAATTAGAAAAAGTGCTGCAAAAAGTACACAGTGCCTTGAAGATAGGTAGCTGCACCCAAAAACAACTGTAAAGCGGCGGACATAAATGTTACACTCACATCCCAACACAGCAGCGAGTTTGACAGTTTAAGTTTGAGACTCCGGATGTTATTCGACCACTTTATGTCTGTGTTTTCGGAAGTTGCAGTATTTTTACTTCTCCCGGCAGATACTATCTTTGAAAGATGGTATCACAAAACATAGCAATAATATTCCAACACATCGAAAGCCTTTACAACACAGATTCACGCAGATGCATACATATACCCAAAACTAAGCAATTAATCCATCAACTCCAGCATGACCCAAAATGGCAAAATAATGATTCAGAAGTCCACTTGGTCTGATATATTAATTCAAAAAACCCACTATGGGCCCACAGGTTATTTATATTAGAAGTCTATTACAAAACACAAAAGACTGAAAAAAAAATACATATACGTTAAGCTTTTGTCAGTACAATGTCATAATAGTTCAGGCCTGTATGTTCTTTTATCATGCACAAGAGAGATGTCATATTTGCTCAATATCACCCATTCAAAGCTTGGTGCCATATTTCAAGCTATTTATTCTGACTGTTATTCTTTTTGTTTGTTCATTTGTTTGGTTTTCTCCTTTGAGTTATTTCAATCCTTCTTTTCATGTCTTGTATGAATGTTTTTAGATATCAGCAAATGACTAATTCCTCATTAATAAAGCATTGTTGAATGTGAGTAAATATTTGAGGAGAATGGGTTATCAATGTGCCACTCTTCGTTAATGAGCTGCCTGCAAGGGGTTCTGTTATTGAATTTTCATACTTTGCAAATGATGAAAAGTACAATATTAATAACAATTCATTTATCCATGGGTTGATTCATGGTATCATTTTATTATTTTGTTCATGATTACTATATATTTAGGTCTATGAATTAAATAACTAAAATTGAATTTGTCTAAATATGAGAATTTGCCCGTAGACTAATTGTATGTCCTACATACTTGCTGACACGGGCATTCATGATTACTTCAGCTAGCTACAAACCATTTACTAACCATTACTTAAGTGTAGGGCGATGATCTAAATGGAAGATAATCTGTATTGCAAAGCATGAAAAAAATACAACTCTACAAAGTGAAGATATCATCTATTTAGTTATTTTTTAAAGAATACTATAGCTTCCATTTTATTGATTTGAGTCTTTCAGGATAATCACCAAAACACTCAGCAAAACAAGCAGTTGTGTATTGACCTGCTCCGCCTTGTGTCCTCACTTTCCGCTTCAGTGTTCTCGTTGGGGGCAGCTTGGTTTTCTGTGCTGCTGCATGCAGGCTTCGCTTGGTTTTCTCATTCTCTCTATTTTTTTCCCCTTTCACCATTAAACTCAATTTACACTGTACTCAGCATGCTTCTTTGTGGCATTTGAATTCAGTGGATACCTCATCTTAATTAATCGCTCAAGAGTCATATTTATTCAGATTGAATTCATTTTCATATAGAGAGACACTGTGCCTTCAAACAAACACATACAGAACTACATAGATATTTGTGTATGGACATTTGTATGTATGTATGTATATATGTACAATGTGTATATCATGTGTACTGTACATACAGAACTGCATGAATATGTATATATTGCCATTTGCATGTATGTACGTATATATGTACAATGTGTACATTATATGTGATTTGTTGTGGCAACCCCTGAAGGAAACAACCAAGAGGAAAAGGGGAAAAAGAAGAAGACTATGAATATAAAAGGTTTGAATTTGAACAAAGGAATTCTTATCTTCTGAACACAGAAAAACTGATTACTAAAAGTATTGCATTTGATTATATATTGCTGATGAATGGTCAAATTAAATCGTATTGGTAGGTAATGGTTGACCCAGTATGGTCTGAACACTGCGTTATGATATCAGAACAGACGAACTTGATCTTTTATTTTAATTGTAAGACCCACTTGTAGTCTCGGAATCCATTTTTGAAATGACTTTTTGATCAACTCTGTAATCAAGAACTTTTGAATTTTTTTATTTTGGCGTTGTCCCTCTGCTCAAAATAGAAATTGAATGCAACAAAACCTTTGTCCTTAAAAAAAGTAAAATGTTAACAAATATATTGAGTCATCTTCATTATTTCTTTGACATTTTGTGTTTAAAGATACAATTTATACTTTGGAGTTAATGATAGTGGTGACATAATGCTATTACTGCATTACAGTTAGGGCATGATATCAAGTCCCATGTGAAACTGGTAAAATGCCAGCTCACTGAATCAAATTAATGACTAAAATCCAGAAGGACTGGTTTATTGTTGTCATATTTTTGCAATGACAGATAAATGTTTGTATTTTATGTTGTGCCTTAAATAGTTACTGTCATGTTGATGTTTGTTGTTTGTAGATCAGTGCAAACAAAATTTCCCTTGGTATACACAATGGTATACAAGCTTTTTTGTGTTGAAGATTTAAATTTGCTAATTCTGTTTCTCAATTAATTCAGCCAGTTTCATTACCTGCAACAAGCTATAAATATGATGCTTGATGTAAGATATGCTCTCTTCTGCCATAAATAAACAATAAAAACACTGTCAACCTCACAATCTCTTCAAATCATGCATGTACATGGCTCAAATGATTCTTGAAATTCATTAAATTTGCTGATTAAAGTATAACCACTTCTATGCATGCAATCTTTATCTGTTAATTTCAAGACATTTCCAAGGACGTGAATGTGAATGCATAAATATCTGAGTCAGCATCCGGCTAGCTGACTGATTCTCTATAATGTTCGATGAGCCCAGCAATCAATAAACCAGATAACTGTCCTGAGATTTCTAAATGAGATAGCGTTTACGACTTATCCATTATACCTTTGGCAAAAAAACAACAAAAGTTAAAATATTATCTCAGTTCAAAGGCTTAAACAGTCATTTACATTTTTTCAGTAACAATCTTCAGGCAAATTTTGGAAACCCCCTGATATACTGATTAAATTACTAACTAGAAATGTTCCTTTCCAGTTCTCTGCATGATGTTGCGCCTGCCTCTGATACAGAACCCCAACATGTAAACCCCACTGAGTAATACTTGTGGGACAACATGAAGATTTATTGGCAATTTTTACACGTGTTTCCCCGTGTTAAAATGACAAAATGGCTGAATAACGCTAAAGTAATGCAACGGTGTGTTTGGCAGACTTGTGTCCTAATACACAGTAAATAACAGTGAGTAGCTGTTGAGAAGAATCCTAGCTAAGCTACATCTTGCAACGTATTTAAATTAAGCATTACTTGGCACGATCTATATAACGGATACAAGATGTGAGCACATATTCAAGTGATGGTGGAGGGTTTTCTCAGTTAAGTTGTGTGTGTCAAAAAGAAAGTAAATTTTAGATAAATCTTGTGCGTCCGTGCATGTGTGTGCGTGCATGCATGTGCGTGCGGTAGTGCAAATTCACCACAACCATCCATCACTGTACATTGCACAAGAAATTCAATTACAGACAGAGGAAGGAGCATTTCAGAACAGGAATATAGGTTGATTTGTAGAGAAACAGCTCCCCCTATTGAGGGCTGAACTCATGCAATATCACAGAAACAGACTTTGGCTCCAGGTATCAGAGCCAAAATAACTTGTTAATCATTCAATTCGCATGCCAGTCTTGCCTCCAGTGAACAGAAAGAAAAAAGGTGCAGTTTAGCTTTCAGAATCAACACAGTCCCGTGTAATGATTCAAACGTTTAATGTTGGCTTGTATTTTGTTCTTGTTATTACACTAGTTAGGTAGGTACGCATAATACCACCCAGCGCCTGCCATGAAAAGCAGACTTATGATAACTGTTTGTTATGTCCATTTTTTTACTTATTTATTTTTGCTTTTCCACTCTCCCAATCAAATTCTTGGGTCAGTGCTGGGTAATAGTACTAAAGTTGTACAGTAGTAGCAGTAGTATTTATGTAAACAATTTAGCTACAATTACCAAGATCACTCAAAGATTTTTCTTTATGATGATAACTTTACTGTTCCCGGAATACAATTGACATAAAATATTTTCACATTTAAATTTTTTTTACAATTTACATTCTACAGAGGACTTTGTCGTATCCAATTTTATCAATTTGGACCATGCAATAAATGCAAATAAAAACATGAATTGTAAATACTGGTTATTGTTGACTATTAAAAATAAATTTGTGTATACATATATATATATATATATATATATATGTATATATATATATATATATATATATATATATATATATATACACACATACACATTTTACATATCATATTTTATACATTTTTGAACAATAATAAATAACATGTCTTCTTCTTCTTTTCCTTTCGGCTTTTCCCTTCAGGGGTCGCCACAGCAAATCAACCTTCTCCATCGAACCCTATTCTCTGTATCCTCATTTCTCACGGCAACTACCTTCATATCATCTCTCACTATGTCCATAAATCTTCTCTTCTGTCTTCCTCTAGACCTCCTGCCTGGCATCTCCAATATGTACATGTATATAAATACACACATTTTTATACAAACATATATTGTGTGATTTTAAATCATTTTAAATAACCAATGTTGACTTGATCGATGGATAAATACATACATACATACATACATACATACATACATACATACATACATACATACATACATACATACGTACATACATACATACATACATACATACATACATACATAGACATAGATGTGGCGCTTGCATGATCTCCTGTTTCATCTGGGTTCTCCACTTTTTTTGCACGGTCCAAAAAAATGTGTGTGAATAAGTGAACTAATGGTCATTTGTCTCAGAATGTGGCCCTGTGATTGACTGGCGACTGGTCCTGGGTGAACACTGCCTCTTGCCCAATGACAGTTGGTACAGGCTCCAGCCTGTCTTGCGCCCCTAATTGCAGGAAAAGTGGAACAGATTATGAATGAATGAAATTCAAATGCACTTAATGGAGGACAGTGGGGGGCGTTAAGTAGCTGCCTATCTATATTTGTTAGATGCTCGAATAGATAAGATAAGATAAGATAAGATAAGATAAGATAAGATAAGATAAGATAAGATAAGATAAGATAAGATAAGATAAGATAAGATAAGATAAGATAAGATAAGATAAGATAAGATTATTGTCATTGCACTTCCTGTATAGTTAAATTTTGTTGAATCGCAGTCCTCCCCACAGTAGATTGTTATAAAGTACACATTCAAGGAGACACAAATTAATATCATTTTATTTAAATACTGTATTATTATCATGATAATGTTTATGATTTTGTTAGACAGACTCTTGGACTTTACATTTACACCAATTACTCAATATTTCTGAGCATCAATGGACAATCATGCATTTTTAACTGCAGAGAGAGTGTTACTAAATATTGTAATACATAGATTGTCCATTTCAAGTTGATCGCAATTTTAGTAGTTGCCTGGCCACCCCATAGAAAAAATCTCGCTAGATGATTCCCTGTACATTATCTCTATTTCTTTGGTGGTATGTTATACACCTCTGAAATTCTTGATACATGTAACTCACTGGTAACTACAGAATTGTGACCAAAGAAAATCATTAATCAATCTCCAATGTATCATCTGATATTTTCTAATTCCAGTCTCAGCCACGGAGACTGACATACATACAGAAATATATCATGACAGTTTTTCTTGTGATTTTGTTTCAAAAGTCTGATGTCAATACCTATGTTTTTATATTGTTATAAAATGATTTCCCAATCACCCTTCTGATAAATTGTTCATTGTAGATGTCTGTTAGAGGGCCTGAACAAAGATTTATCTCTGTGTCCTAGAAGTATCATAATTGTGTTGAGTAATGTCGTAGTGTGGTATTATGAGTGATGCTGTGTTCTCTACCTGGTTAAAGCTATGATACATGACAGTATAAATAGTGGCCCCTGAGATGATATCGACCAAATTTTTCATGCTGATCCTTGACATGCATTTTTAACTGGCTCCAGGTGTATGTGTGTGCCAGGGGATTGTATATGTATATCCATGACTGTTGTAAATTCCCTGAACGCAGTGACTCGCAGTGATTGACAGAATGGTCAAATACGGACAGAGAAAAGCAGACAACTGATTAAAGGTGAAGCGATATATGGGGGACGGTGGCAGAGTGGAGCCATAAGGGGAATAAATAAATGAAATGAAATAAAAGCCGCTGATTAAAATCAGAATTCAATTTAACGAGCTGTATATGCTTTTCTTATTTTATTCCACTGAAAAAAGAAAAAAAATATTGTGGATTTTGACTGCTCCAATTGTGACACAATTTGCATGTTTCATAGCCGCTGTAATATTTTGAACCTGTAAAATGTAAAGGATCCATATCTCAATTAGTCAAAAATATTTCATGAAGACTCGGGACACTTTTATGGCAATTTTTTGTCACATATCTAATAAATGCTTGTATTTTTTTCTGGTGATAAACTCACTTCCCTTTGCATATATTGTGTGATATTTTATCATCTCTACATCATGTTTTTGTGCTGTTTTGTGCTCCTCGGTAATGTTGCTATCCAGAAGATGCCAAACTAGCTCATTGATTGGGAAATAATGACGATAAAGAGATGGATGCTATGGATTTTGCTATTGAAGTTGATATTCTTTTTCATATTTAAATTGGGAAACTTTCTTGTTAATATCCCCAGCATAGTATTCTTGTTTTATTCTTCATCATACTTATGCAACATACCGATTAAATTGTGATACACTGGCATATGTACAGCAGCTCTATGTTTTTGTGTGATTGTTCACCCACGACTGCACAATGTGAAACTTGGGTTCAGCAGTTTCCTGCTTTCTCATATCAAGTTAGAGAAGAATCACTGTGTCCCTTTATATAGCCTTTACATCAATAGAGTATTGAGGCACAACTGAGACCACTTGTGTTACTTCATTTTTGACACAGTGGCAAAGCAAACACATCTGAGTCCAACACCCGAAGGCAAACCGGATCCTGTGAAACTAATTTCACCAGTCAGTTGCGGGGGCAGTCTCCCAGTGCATTTTTGCTTTGGCAAAATGTCCTTACCTTTGAAAAAAACAAGAGTGGACAAAAATAAAAACAAAAAACATTGTGTTCTACCATTCTTTTTTAGTGATTAATGCGAGCCTTCAATATTCAGAAGTCACACCGGCTTTTCTTCACGCAACATAATTTGTGTGCATGTACAAGCATAGTATTGAAATCAATTCAGCCCTTGGATCATATTATGTCCCGAATATAATGTCATTAGAATGTAATTACTCCCCTGTGGTTCAAGCTGGAGACACAGTGTTTTGTTTTGTTTTTTTTTACCTTGTTTGTTCCTGCTGGGGTTCAGGAATTATTAGTATTACCATCCATTGGTAGTACTCATTCAAAAACTATTTAGGATAGATTGGCCTTTCATACCTGGCAATATGTACATCAAACAACCCTCAACTAGCATCATTGTCAGTGAGACAAATATATGAAAAGGGACATGACTCCGGAGGAGGCTATCATGGCCAATTGACAGAGTCTGATTACAAGTCTTGACAGTTCATTTTTCCTTCTACCAGTCAAAGATCAAAGGGCAACGGGTGTTGTGACCTGTAAAGATTGTAAAGTCCTTAAGGGCAATATCTGTGTCTGTGATTTAGGCCTTCATGAATTTAAATTGACTTGAGCTGTTTATATAACAGCTCTCTGGTGCATGGAATGCTAGATGCGCCTTTGATTACCCAAATAACAGTATTAAAATATTGGTCGTGTCTCCTTTGGAAAAAAATAATGAAAGAAATGCAAGCTGGTGCCACAGCAAGAGCAAGATGAATGCATGGATTAAGAATGTATGAGGCCCCCCTGGGCAGAAAATCTTATATTCATCCACAACATTTCCATGGATCAGTGATGCATATCAAGAACTTCTCAGGTTATTTGCAAAAAAAGAAGGCAAGAAAACAAATTGGATCTGGCCATTTTCAGATTTTTAACTGTCCAGGAAACTGTCTAGAATACGGAAATCAAATTGGACAAAAAGGTTGTAAAAATGAAAAATTTGTCATAATTTACATTATATGGAAGTCAAAAGTCAATGGAAGAAAAAAGAAAATTTTTACTTAAAAAATCAAGAGAAATGCTGTTTTATTTTTGAAGAGTTTTTTAATGTATACTTTGCTTTATAGTGTGGCATCTGCTGTAATGATGAATATCATCTACATTTTCTTGGAGAGAAACACAATTAAATGGTTCCTGCTTTTCCTGGGCTTCATATTCAAGCAAAGGCACAAAGGTTTCTCTATTTTATACCTTGAAAATCGAGAAAAGTAGGCTGTTGCATTAACATTATTCTGTTTTTCTTTTTCTTTCGTTTGTTTCTCTGTTTCTTTTCGTGAGAAACAATGCCCACCAAAGGAGAATATTAAGGCTTGTTGCAATGAGAATTCAAAAATCTTTCTTCTCCATAACAATTTGAAGGACACACTTCATTTGTCACACACTGCGCTATTTATAGAAAGGAAGAGTATTTCATCCATTTTATCCTTTCCCCTCTTTATTTATCACAAGTCATTTAACTCTTTACCATGATGCAACTGAGACTGCTGCAACACTGGACTCTACCTGTGATCAGAAATATGACATGCCCAAAGCAGCATCGGCCTCTTTAGATTTTTGATAAATTCAAAACAGAGACCACTATCAATATAACACTTTAATTGGTAACACATTAGTCCCGAAAGACTGTAGCGAGTGTACAGTTTGCAAGCTGACTGGTTAAGCATTGTCCGAAAACGTAGAAAGTAGTCTTTTGTAAAAAGAGAGATAGAATGAGAGAGAGAGACAGGACACAGAGAATGACGAATGTGTACAACAATAGAAAGGACGAAGTCTCCTTGAGTTGTCTGTACTGAAGCCCAGTTATCAGCTGGACACTCAGTTTATTGAAATTCCAAGATAGATACTTATGTTTCAACATCCAGTACAGCCCACATTTTCCAAATCATGTCCTCTGCTAAGGCTAAGTCGATGGTGCAAAACATGGTATGAGACATTTAAAATATAATGACTAGCCAGTCTTTCCAACCCAAGCAGCAAAGATGGGAGACCGTTAAAGGGCTTTTCAGCTGGTGACATTGCTGTTGGTTGAGGGTGTGGCGGCTAGGTTCCAATAAATTATGAAAGGACTTGACCATCTAAGGGCAACATTAGGTAGCTGTGCAGTGCTATGGCTCCAGAGGCTTTGGTGAGCAAGCTGGAAAAGGAGCCAGGTACTTGCTGTCCACTAGCTGCTTGAAACCAGATGTGCAGGATGATGGTTTAGTTCTTCATACACTAGCCAGACTGGGGAACCATAGTCTCTGTACCAAGGGTGACAACTGTCCATGTTTCATCAAAATGGGCTCTCCAGCAAGCTAACAGTTCTGGACCACCGATACATCAGAATAGGAATCAGAATCTCTTCACTCACCAAATGTACAACGTGCACAGAGCAATTTGTCTTGGTGTAGCACCGCCATATAACAGGAAATTTAAAAATGAAAAAAATATTTAGAAGAAAACAAAAGTTGACTTGGATACATACACAATGAGACATTCAAGTGTCTCTGGGAAATTTGAGGTATGGGTGACTAAAAGGATTTGTTGAGGGGGGAGATGGCCTGATTGAAAAAAACAGTTCGAATGTCTGCTGGTGTTGGATCTGATGGACCTGGACCTGTGGCCCGATGGGAGGGTTGTGAACAGGCAGTGAACAGGCAGTGGGTCCCCCACTATCCTTCTGGCCCGCTCACAGGCTCCTGTTCGTGGTCATGAGATGACTGGCTAGTCTCCCAGTCTGTGCTTGGTGTGGGCGGCGCATGCTGGGTATCACACAGTGACAGAGGAGGTGAGGACACATTCGATGGCGGCTCTGTAGAGTTGGGTGCAAACCTTTCGGGAGCCATTCATCATGCGGTGCAACATCAGGAAGAATGTCCTCTGGTGCGCCTGCAACATGGTTCTTGGATATCAGCCAGCAGGAATTCAAAACTTTGTCCCCCCATGCCAGCCCTTTCCCCCATTCCCATCATCTCCTGGACATTGGTCAGGTACTATTCTGTGTTCAGAGGGACACCAGGTTGCACAACTGAAAGAGTACATTGTGTTTCTGCTGCTGGAAACAGGCAGAATTGTCCATCAATTTGGTAATCCAGAAACTGTTGTCTGGTGTGACCTAAATGGGAAACCAGTATCCATCCAACCTGAATAGATGCTGGAAACTGGGGTGGTTGTCCTCTCACTAACCTGTGCCTATGTTCGGAGGCAAAGGTAGCAGTAGTAAAAGCTACAGAGATTCAGAGAGAGATTCTCCAGCAGCACCATACATATCCCCGAGAGAGTGACAGGAGCTTAGTTTGATGAAGCCATCATGGGGGCTGCTAGGCAAATGTCACATGCCATACGTTATCAAGCCAACTTCAAAAATTCAATCTTCAGCCGTATATTCTCAAGTTTTGAGTAGATAGAATATATTGGGCGGCAAGGTGGCGCATTGTTTTGCACTTACGCCTTGTTTAGCACTTATTCCTCACAGCAAGAATGTTTGGGGTTTGCAGGTGCTCCCAGTGTCTAAGTGGGTTTCCTCCAGGTCGTTCAGTTTCCCCTCCCAACATCCAAAAAACATGCATAAGGTTAATTGGAAAAATTGAAAAAATTGCCCAGACGTATGAATGAGAGTTCGTTTTTCTTTGTCTCTATATCTGGCCCTGCGAGTGACTGGCAACCTGTCCAGGGTGTACCCCGCCTCTCACCCAATGACGGCTGTGATCAGCTCCAGCATCCTTTGTATATTGAGAAATCTATCATCATTAATAGATATGTGACATGACATGTTTTTAAAGTGTGCAGCCAATAAACTGGGTGTAACTGCTTTGCTCCACTCTCAAGGCTTTTCTTTGAAATCAAGTTTCATCAAATATGACAATTCTTCATGCAGTACTGACTTTCCACCGAGTAGTTTTCAAGTAACACTATAATTAAGTAACACTTATCACAAGTAACAATTAAGTAACTATAATTAACACTATATGTCTGTAATTTTTATTGTTGTCTTAAATGAATGAGGAAAACAAACGTAAAGTAGCCCATGGCTAAATCTGGCGCATTTACACAAGTAATTGTACTGAGTGTTCATTAATGTGCACTGTCCTCTCCAAATAAACCAGTCAAGTAAAGTAAAGTAAAGTAAAGTAAAGTAAAGTAAAGTAAAGTAAAGTAAAGTAAAGTAAAGTAAAGTAAAGTAAAGTAAAGTAAAGTAAAGTAAAGTAAAGTAATAGGAACGCAGCCCCTCTCGCCAACGAAGGAGCATGTTCACAAGATGGCGCCACCACTTCCATGTCGACTTCATATTCTCTTTGAACGTAGGCAGGGTGAATTCTAACAATTAGTAACAGTAGGGCGTTATTTCATCGTTAAGTAATGGTGAGAAAATAATGTGTCATTGATCGTATACGCATAAAAAAAAGTTAATTTCGATCTCATCATGGTTGAACAGGAAGAGCAGAGGAGGTGAAATTTTGTCTTGAACTGAAACTCTTTGGTTGACTTCCCTCGGCCCAATCAGCGCGTAGGGGGGCGTGGTCTGCAGCGGACGTACATGCGGTGGAGCTGCAGCGCTTGAGGAGAGCAGAAAGAGAGAGGGAGAGAGAGAGAGAGAGAGGGAGAGAGAGACCGAGCACATCTTCACGTCGCTTACTTTCCTACACCGAGTGTCGGTAAGAGCCGTTAAACGCAATAACCTTGAACGAAATCACCCCAAACCCTTGTTCATGTATTTAAAAAAAAAAACGGACAAAAACACCGAACTTCGTCGCTTTCGAAGGATAACCCGTTATAAACGTGGTCTCATTATGCGTTAAGTATCAGTGCCAATTAAGGTGTAGGCATACGACGTTGTAATTGCGAGTATTGTGGAATCTTAAATGAAGGTGTCTTGGTGACAGGCAACATGTGGCAGGTTTAGATACTCACAGCCGTGTGCCCTATAATGCAATTCCAATTATTGTCGGTCCGTGTTGTTTGTTGCGGTTGTGCCCCTCCTCCCCTCCTGTCCATCACCACCACCGCCGCCAGCCCATCGTCGCCAATCTCTGCTTTGGCAATGTTGTTTTTTTTCCCTTGAAAATCATGTTACAGTAAATAGAGGCGCGGTGACTAGGAGTCTGGTCCTACCCCATCCACACCCCTAACACACACTTGCCACTGCCGCCTCTGTGGGTCATAGTGGTGGTGGGCGGGAGGGGCGGGGGGGGGGGGGCAACGCAAAGGGGGGAAAAGA
>CAAKHD010003020.1:46620-66394 GCA_901007705.1 Fistularia tabacaria | reverse complement strand
ATCAGCAATTCATTTCACCTGCATATGCTGTTATTTACATTATTGAGCGTCTGCTTTGTCTCTCCCTGCTTACTTTGAAACTTGCACATGGACACACACACACACACACACGCACACACACACGCACGCACACACACACGCACATGCACTCAGAATTCCCCCTCTGATAGTGAACTTTCATGTGCTCCAGTGTCTCTCAGTAGTCAATGTGGAAAAAAACCTCCAGTCTGTTCACTCTTACGACTGACCTCAAATCAAGACCGATCCAATTACAGCCTTCTAACTGCACTCCCACAGTAGCATAGATTTGGTGTGTTTGTGTGTGTGCTTGTGTGTGTCTCAGTAATCTTGTGAGTTTTTCTTGTTTTTGCTTTCCTGGAAGACAGAAGACATTCTTGATTCTCCTCCTCTCTCCTCTCCTCTCCTGCCGACTAAATTGCCAAGGTGAATCAGTCTGGTCTCCTTCAATTCATTTCAGATTTCCAGGAGACGTCAACAATCGCTATCGACCAAACAACACTGCATGTATCACAGATGATTTAAAAAAAAAAATTCTAATATCCTGCTCGGTTTATGGACAGCTGCAGTTGTTTTCATTTTTTCATTTTATATTTTTCATTTTGAAGGACTGGGAAATAGAGGCTCATACTGCCGTGGGAAGGATTTAGAATATCAAGATTTTTTAATGCCAACACTGTTGAATCAGAATGCATGAAATGTATTTATGTATTTAGTGCAATTTGCAACAGAGTAAACATAGAACTCAAACCTAAATAACAATTCCAATAAATTTCACATTTTACCCTTTTTATTTTTTCTCACAACTATGCAGACATACAGTTTTGCCTAAGTGTTTCTGCCCAGTTAAAGGATGCTTCTGAAACTGAATCTTTTCCATGGCGAGATCTTGAAACAGGCTATGTTGTATATTTGGCAATGGTCTGCAGTACAGATTCATTCAGGATATTGCTAAGGACTAACTACACCCTGTATAACAGGAGACCTTAAAGTGACAAAGTACACAACTTTAAACTTAATTGTTTTACAAACTGCCATCCCTGCAAGCAATTCTTTTCTCATTATTTCTACACTTTTAATGTCTGTTTTCTTTATTTTGTGTTCATCTTTTTGAGTACATTCACAGTATAGTCCAGGGGTGTTTTCAGTAGAGGCAGCCATCTTATCTTGGGAAGGGGGACAAACGGAACAGCAGAGTAAAATACACCTGAGTTGGCGGATTCATCTGGTTTCCAGACTGTATGCGTCTGCCTCGTGGGAATCAGTCAGCATCCTTGCTGGTCCCTGTGGGTGGGTCGGTCTCTGTCTTCCATCCGTGTTCTGCTCTGCCTCTGTCATCTACTGATTTTTCTTCTAACACACATCCCTCTCGTTCTCGCCCACATCGTCTTGTTCTGGGTATCTCTTGTTAGCAGGGATTATTAAAGTGTTGTTAACCTGAGTTTGCCCTCGGTGGGCCGTGCTGTGAGCGTCCTGGGACTTCCAGCTGGTCACATAGCGCATTATGGGGTCCGGGAGGAATGAATGCACAAAGCCAAGGTTTGGCTTAAGATGTGATTTTGTCTGCATAGAGCAGCAATAACCTGCATTGATTCAAAAGAAGATAAATAAATACAGAAATAGGGTAATAGAAAGTTTCTGATGTGGCATCAGAAGGGCTGGCCAACATGTCAAGTTTAATCTGTTGATTTATTATTTCATGGATTTGTCATTGAAATAATGAGAATTTTCCCTTAATCCAAATATTTATGAAATGCTGTATGGATGCAGCAATTTATCATCTTAATCCTATTTTCTTTTTTTAATTTCAAAGTCATTTTGTAGATACCAATTTTTTATTTCTTTCTTAAAAGAAGCCTGATATTTAGTTATATTAGACTTCCAGTTAATTTCTTTATAAATCTTGAGATAGCTTCCTGTCAAATGGTGTATAAGTAACCGCCAATGCAAAGTTTTTTTATTGACATTTTTATAGACTTCAGTCATACATGTCTGATGGTCATATAACTGAATATACAAAAAAGGGCTTTAACATCAGCTCACATAGTTTAAAAAGTGCCCTAATATGCGGCTTTTTATTAATGTTTAATGTAGATTTAATTACACATTGCATTTTGTAATTGATTATGTTGCATTGCCATTTCCCAAAATCAAACCAATTCCCATGTATTGGCCATTAGCTGTCTTGTTCTTTCACTGTTCACCAGTTTTCTTCTTATGTGTGCACTTCCTCCTCCTGTGTTCTATTTATGCATGAATTACATAAATGGAACACATCCTTTAAAATATATAGCAACCCTAATTTTGCACAGAAAACCTTTTCTAGTTTATTCTCCTATCAGCGGCCCTACATGATAACTTTTTCTTCCTCCTCAGTTATTAACACATAATTAGCTGCCCCACATTTGTTTTGGGGGTTATAAATCTAATTTCACAAAACTGCAGAGATTGTAAATGTGTCCTTTTTTTACAAATTCGAAATCATTAACGGATGTAAAATGGCACAGTTACACAGTACGTCACAATTAAAAGATATGAGGTACAGAATTACGAGGCCATTTTGGGATTAAGCTGATTTGTTTCTTTGGCTTCCCTATTGTTCTTACATGCCTGAACACAATTGTATGCACCGTTGAGTTCGATTTTAGTCAGATCACTTTAACATGTGCTTTGGCGAAGGTGCTTATGGACAGATTGATGTAAAGAGTGGGGGGCAAGACACTTAACCGTTAAACTGTGAACAGTAATGCAAGTCCCCAAACGACATTTTGCACGTCCCTTTCTTCAATACTGCTATAGAGGTTTAGGCTCAAAGTGCCGCCCCCCGTCAACTTCAAAGATCAGTCAGTGTCTTTGCTCTTACTTTAGGATGTCTGCAACATTTGAGATCAAGGCTTTGCATTACCTTTTTTTGTATTTATTTCATATCCCATCTACACTTCTTTCATGTTATTCATCTCTAGCATGGCACCACACTTAGACAAGGCTTACGGGCCTCCAAGGAAAACTCAAGCTAATAAATGACAATCATATTCTGCTACCCCTGTTCTGCAAAGCTTTGTATTAATTATAAAGCATTTACAACGAAAAAAAAAACGAAAAAAAAAAAGCCTTGATCACTTTAGTTATCATCCAACACAGCATTTTCCTGTGTGGATTGGCCTTTCGACATTTTTTCAAAGTTTTTCAAAGCATAAGTGAGATTCAGCAGTTAGGAAATAAAGCTGAAGTGTGGGTTACGTGATATCAAGCAGGCACATGGAAATCATTTTCAAAGAAGATATGTAAAACATTTTTCCTTCTGGTTTTCCATGGTGAGGACAAAATCCCAGCATGTTTTAATATGGGCTTATAGTTCCACAGTAGTATTACAAAAGAATGTGAATGAATTAAGTGACGGTAAAAGACCGAATGTGAAGGCCTTTTTAAGACGGAGGTTTCTGTGAAAGAGAAAATGGGGATAAATCACACGTGTACTTGAGATGGAGAAAAAGATGTTTCATCTGCCATTTTCATTTGCCTTGGTGAACTTGTTTCACAGCACATTTGTGTTTATCAAACTGAACTGAAAATGGCTTTAGGATAAGAGGTGAATGGCTTCATTTGAAAAGTGTTCATCTCTTCCTTCAGTCATTTATGGGTGAGATGCAACACTGTATTCATTTTATTTATTATCAAGAGGGCTCTTTGCAGACAAAAATTCAATATGAATTTCATAGATTACAGTTAGGCAGCCCATAATGAATGGAAGTCAATGCAGTGTCCTAGTATGGGTACTTGCACAATGGTGTGTGTTCTTCAAGGCATGAAGTCATCAGGTGTTTGGTTTAAATGGCAGTGAGGATTAACGCACACGGTGTAGGTTTTTTGGTGACGTCAAAGTTTAATTGTTGAAATGTCAGCTGGTGATCTACTCTGTCTGAGAATTAGGATTACACGTAGAGATTAAGGTCTGATTTTTAAAGGCCAGTGAGTTTAATTGCATGGAATTAATCAAATTGTCAGGATTAAACCACAGCAAGTTAAACCATTACACATGTTTTGTTCAGTTAGTCACGGAAGCTGGGGTTTAGGTTTCCCCTGACCCTAGAGGCCTTTATTTTTTGGAACCCCACCTTAGTTTAGTTGATTCCCGGTCGACGATTGCATAAGGGATGAAATGTGGATTTGTCTTGCAAAACCTTGAAATAGCTAGAAATGTTAAACTGGTTTTATAGTAAGTAAAAGCAGGGCACCCCTGGTGTTACTATAAACACACTCTTACTCACACAAAGATGGCAATTTCCTTGCATTAACCGCATGTCCAGATTTGTTCTTTATACATGGCGGGACAGTCTGTCTCAGAAAAGTTCAACTCCCACAGCTCAGAAGGTCAAGAACATTACCTCCATTTACATCTCTGCCAGCTGCCCCCAACTTTCTGTCAACCTTTCTGATTCACTCTCTGTGTTTCTCTCCATCGTTCTGCAGTGTCTGTGAAAACAGACGACCGGCAT
Source organism: Fistularia tabacaria (assembly GCA_901007705.1). NCBI lineage: Eukaryota > Metazoa > Chordata > Actinopteri > Syngnathiformes > Fistulariidae > Fistularia > Fistularia tabacaria. Next base: position 61,880 of record CAAKHD010003020.1, on the reverse strand, counting down.
TAAGTCTTATTAAACCTGTGGAATTGAATTCCTACGAAAATGGGTTTGGTAGTTAGACTGTTGGATTTGTTTGTGTTTATTTTTTTAATATATTTTTAATAGAGAACTTTTATTTTCGGGTGAACGAGGAGATTCTATGGGAAATCATCTTAATTTGTAACCTGTGAGCTAATTTGTTTTTGCCCCAACATTCATAATCCTCCCTTCAAGCTTGTCAAGGAAAATTATTACCCTATAAAGCAACATAAATATTTTATGAGGCCAAGGCAACACAAAAGGTTAGGAAATCACAATTTTGGCAAAAAAAAGTGCAAATCAATGCTATTTTTTGCCAGGGTTTTTGATAGTTCAAAAGTATCAACCAACAACCGTCCTCTGAAGTAGGAACAAAATTTGGGTTTTTCAATTTTTTTACACATGCATTGTGACTGTGCAGAAATAATTAAAAAAAGAACAATCCACAGCAGTGTCTTAACATGATGAAGTTTGGAGAGATCATTGTTTACTACATGCAGTGGATGGAAGAAGACTGTGCACAATACAATGGGGCACAGATTTGCCGACTGCTGATCATTGTTCTTTGCTAATGACACACCAGTTTATTGTCAGCAGTGTCACCTGCCTGCCCCACACATACAGTAGAAGCCAGCAGATTCCAGCCCTGTGCAGAAGCTCTATAGCCTAGACTATAAAATAACAACAATCACAACCAGTCAGCTTTACCAGATGTGGCGCATTGGCATGATTTTATATGCCCCCCTTCCCATTCCCCTATCCATGAACATATGCTTACAAAAGCTTGCTTAACAAATTACAAATAAATAATTACAAAATAAATACAAACATCAGGAATACAATATAAACCCTTACCACAAAACAAAAATCCTGTAAATAAGTGAGTTCATAATAAAGACAGTGATGAATTTTAATTTCACCTTCCCCCTGTAGAGAGCGAACAGATACCAATCGGCCGGAAAGGTGAAGGGGGGCTTATTTGGTGTTGTCATTCTAAGTAATATTAATTGGGTAATGATTTACATTTGAGTTAATATGAGCTTTTTCATTTTAAAAGTGTATTAGCCAGCGAACTACTTTTTCATATATATATATATATATAATTATATTGAAAGTGAATTTTAACCCAAATTTTGTAGCCCCCCCTTGAGGTCATGATGCCTTTAGCATTATTGACTGGGCCAGCCGGCTTTGATCACAAGAACATGGTTGTGTTATTTCACCATGTTCATCCTTGTATTTGGGATTATGCAATGAATCCTTTTTTTATCCTGGATATGATAGAATCTTGAGAAGAGACACATGGACACAGAGACACAGAGAAAGTGCAAGAGGCATGGCAGAATGGAGATTTGCATATAGAGATTTTTAACACAGATTTTGCACAAAAAATGGCTGGGCTAGATCAAGTTGACTGGAATGGCCATAAATTATTGAAGAACTCTTTCAGCAGATGTGAGGTGATACTGACTGCGATTCAAGTGTAGTTATGGCACATTTCGGTGCCTGTCAGTCTTGCAATGAGTAACTACACCCTACCCAACCTTCGGAGCTTCCCTCTTGTGTTTATGTAACTTTGCATGACTGGTTTCAGGGTCATTTTATTTTTCTTCCTTGTCAGAGCCCTTCAAATTCAATAACCTCTCGTGTTCCTCTTCTTGCAGCAGTGGATCAGCTGATTTGCTACAGTTCAAAATGCCGTTCCACTTACTATTTTAATCATTGTCATAAGGAGTGGGTTATTTTGCCTTGGATTCAGTTCAACATCAGCCATGTAACAGATTTCCTGTCTTTTTAAAAAAAAAACCCTGCTCTCACCACTTCATTACTGACTATTGCGTTCCAAAATGCTGTTATATTTTATCTCTATGCCGTATGCATTAATCTTCCACCTTTATCTAACACTCCCCGTTCCCCTTGTACCTCTATCGTTTTTGTAATCCATGTCCGACCGCAAATGATTTTCTCACTTTCATCTTGTTTTCCCTCAATCCTTCCATCCTCACCTCTTTGGCTTTGCAACCCCCCTTCTCTGTCTAATCCACTCATCCCCTGTTTATTTCTGTCACTCAGGTATTTTTCCATCTGCATTTTCCCTCTCTTAACATCTATCATTTGCTACCCTCCTCTGTTCACTCCCTTCTACTCCTTCTCTCTGCTTCCTCATTAAATTTCCATCCTTCTGTCCATCCATCCTTCTCAGTTGTCTGCGCAGCAATGTGGATCCTGGACATTTTATCCCCACTCCTCCTCCTCTCCTTCCTGTTGCCGGGCTACGGTTGCTGGGCGGCGGACATTCCGGAGGACACTACATCAGAATTCTCGGTCAGACTGTACCACCAGCTGCAGGCAGTGGGGGGTCAGGACAACATAATTTTCTCCCCACTGAGCATCACTTTGGCCCTGGGGATGGTGGAACTGGGAGCCAGGGGAGCATCGCTGGAAGAGATACGGCAGGCTGTAGGATTCAGCCACCTGCTGCCAGGTGATTCAAAAACACCAAAAGTGATGTCGACATTTTGAAATGTATATTTATGTGGTTACGTTTAAGATGTCTAACAATAAATGAAGGCATTTTTGCCACAAATCAATAGGCTACTCCTGAAAATAAAGTCTGTGGAGGTTCTCAGTAATCCAGGTCATGGTTAGTCCTTGACATATCTTATCGTGTCAACTGGACTTGATTTCTTCCCTTGAAGATTTTTCACCTGTCATCCAAGAGGCTTCTTCTGTTAACTTCGGTCTTCACAACTGAAGTGAAGGTGAAACATCTTCAGTTGCAATGAACAAAGTCCAGTTGCAATGACAAAATTTGACAACAAATTTTCATGCAACATTATGGGAGGCAAAATAATTGTTCATCATCATCACTGATTTTTCCTCAAGCAGTGGTCAGATATAGAATATTTCCAGCCACAAAATTTGTATGAAAATAAAATCTTAATGCAGGTCTGTGTTTCATGCCCATGATCATGGGCAATGACTGCAACAGTATGGCCAGGTAATGTGCTTTCTATATTTACTTTTTTTTTTGTTTTTATTTGTTTTCCGAGAAAAGAAATATAATTCCGTCACTGAGGTCCCTTTAGTCACAAACAGACAAAACCATAAGTAAATGTACCTGGAATTATCTTTTTTTTAATAATTGATCACTCAAAAGACCATGAGTGTTTCTGTAGAGCAGTTCACTGTATGAATAAGCTACAAATTTACAAAGTTAGCAACAATGTGGAGAATAAAGGAAAAAGATATTTTCCAAAGGATATATTAATTTTGCAACTTTATCACCTGACAGTTAAAAATATGATTTCCAATGGTTGCACTGTGTAAAAGCACAGCTTGCCTTATAAGGCAATGTTTACGTACACTAATTTGGTGGACACTTTTATTGTTAAACTTCCTACAGACTGCAATTGTTGCTTAAATTTTCTTGCGACACAGATTGTATAATAAACCCAAGGTACCTATTGATATATATGTATATATATACATATATATATAAAATGGATAGAGGTGCTCACCAGCTGTATGGGTGTAGCCTGAGTGATCGATGCACCACTTAGTATGTTTTATTGCTTCATCATTAGATGTAGATTGCAGCAGCAGTCACGTTTAAAAGAGAGCGTTCTAATTTTTTTCAAAACTGTAGGGCTTTGGTCCGAGCCTACTGTCGAGTGCAAGAATGGGAAAATGGTCTTCTTTGAGCCAGTCACAGCGGGCAATACTACCCCCGGCTGTTAGGGCTTATTATTACCTGGCTCTTAGAATAAAGAGAGACATAACCATGATGCAATTTCATTAAAACCACTGTGTGGAAAGGTTTTCCACAAAAGACAGCAATCCCACTACACGCACCTACATTATAAATTTGCTTGTTTGTCTACTTTTGTTATCAAGGTGTGGAGTTCTCTTTGCTTCAGAACCTGACGGCGGCTTTTGCAGATGACGACAACCACTACGTTATCCGTTTTGCCAACAGCCTCTTCCTGCAAGAGGGTGTAGCTTTTAACCCAGAGTTCTTGCATCTGATGAAGAAATATTTTCATGCCAATGTGGAGACTGTGGACTTCAATGAGGGAGCAGCTGTGGCTGAGCAGATCAATGGTTGGCTTGAAAACCATACTGAGAGTGAGTACGATGGCAACACAAGTTGGGAGCAAGGTGGATCTTATGTATCTGTATCATACATATTGCGCCAAGCTTCTATGTAAGGACATATTTTTCTCTATCTTTACTTTTCAGCAATTTAGATATATATATGTCTTCTTTTTCTTTTCCTTTCGACTTTTCCCTTCTTGGGTCGCCACAGCAAATTAACCTTTTCTGTCTATCCCTGTTCTCTGTATCCTCCTCTCTCACACCAACTAACTTCATATCATCTCTCACTAGATCCATAAATCTTCTCTTTGGTATATACATATATATCCAATGCTCTGGCTAATGGCAAGAATCTAAACAAATATTCCAAACATCTCCTTATAGGTAAGATTCATGATCTGCTATCCGCTGAGGATTTCACCAGCGACACCCGCCTGACACTTGTGAATGCAGTCTACTTCAGGGGCTCCTGGAAAAACCAGTTCAGGCCGGAGAACACCCGCACCTTTTCCTTTAGCAAGGACGATGGCACAGAAGTCCAGACACTCATGATGTACCAACAGGGAGACTTCTACTATGGTAGGGACTCTGTGTGTGTGACACCTGACGATTTGCTCATTATTGGTATCAATGGTTCAGCAAAGGCAGCGAGGAGGCCTAATGATTAGTGTTTTTTTGTATCACATTAAGAAGGCCTTTGGCTCCATTCTGAGCGGGTGGCTATCTGTGTGTGTTTGCATGTTGTCCCTGTGTCTGCGTGGGTTTTTCTCCAGGTTCTCTGATTTCCTCCAGCAGTCCAAAAACAAAGGTTAATTGGAGAGTCTTAATTGCACATACCTCTCCTCTTGCCCAATAACACCTGGGATTGGCTCCAGGGCCCCTGTGACCCTGAGTGCAGAATATGCTGCATCGATAGATAAATTAATGAATTCTTGGTTCAGCAAAAGAGGCAAAACTTATTACAAGAGTAAAGGTACCATTGTGGTCTGTGTGAGTGTGCATCAAGAAACAGAGTCTATTTAACATGGAATTCTGTAGTTACATGGGTGTACTTATCAAGATGGTACCTTAAAAGATGCTCCAGATGCAAACCCACTCAGAAAATTGTGGTATAACAACAGGCATCAAGTTGAAAGTCATACAAAAAGAGAGCATAACTATGCTATCATGGCGAGCAAACAGCAATCAAGTGAGGTCTCACTTTGAACGGAAATGGCAAATGTGCTGATGGTGCTCCAATTGACTTCCCAAAAGTCCGTTAAAGAAATGTCCCAAGTCAGTGATATCCTTAAAGACATGCATTCTGATGTTCAATCAGTCCAGTTGTGCCATGCAAAGATGCAGAACATGTACAAGTCTCAAAGCTGAGTTGAAAATCATGGAGCAGAAGAAAGAGAAGGAGTTATGGAAGAATCGAAACACAAAACCAAACAATACCAGGGCATCCACGTTTGATGGCATTCAAAATCCTTGTGGGCAAAATGGCATCAGATACTTGGGAAATTCCAGTGTAGTACTCCTCAATTTGGAATAATTCAAATAGGTACAAAAATGTTTTTGATGGCAATCTTGAATATCAAAGCAGGCAAAGGGATATTTTGACAAAATTATTCTTTAGTTTCTGAAGTGTGCTTACTCAGTCTCAGCGTCCTAAAATATGGTGGCACAGGGTTGAAATTATTGGCAGTTTGTTACAGAATAATTTAGTCGCGGATGCAAGATAAAAACATCATAAAATAAATATAGGACACTCCTTTTGGGCCAGATTTGGCAAATTAATACAAAATGTGATCAAGACTCAACAACTTTTGATGAAAATGTAAAAGAATAAGCCACTGGGTCACTCACGAGATTAAACTAATGACTGACAATGCCTCCCACAAGTTGATGATAATGAGGCTTTATAACAAAATAATAATAATGATAATGAGAGTAAAGGGGGGTATTAGATTTGGGACAACCTTTTGGACTACATAAGAAGTGGAATGAGGTAACCAGGAGAATGAGACTCTCTCTATGCAAAACACAATATGAGGTTAAATGGGAATCTCCTTTCTATACATCCATACATCCATACATCTTTTACCCACTGCTTAGCCTAAACTTAGGGTCGAAGGGGGGATTCTTCTACTATGGCTAAAAAAATATTAAATATTCTCAAATTTTAGTGAGAGCTTCAGAGCTATGACGAAGCTTAAGTATCCGATTTGAGAATCATAAGGCATATGGATGTTTGACAATTTGGACAGTGAAGCTCATTATAATTCCTTACATTATTGATGTGTCAGACACCAAGAGTGCATCAAGGAAGCGCTGAATGATGCAGAAGTAAGGACCCACATGCAAGAAGGCATTTGCTGTCACGAATGAACTGTTTTAAGATGCTGGCCTTAGCACACACACACACACACACACACACACACACACACACACACACACACACACACACACACACATACACACACAAGGTTTTCTGTCAGATTGTTGGGAGCAGCTTCCATGTGCATTGTGTTTACAGTGCAAGATTTTCTGTGGGGGTTGGTGTTGTTTGTGAGGAAAACAAGCAGCCTGTTATTTCAACTACCTGCTCGTTCAATGCACAGCCCATGTTTGTGATTTAATTGCATGTATTTGTTTTCCAGGTTTGGAATTTTAATTAGGTTGCATGTGTTTTTGAGGAGTTTTTCTACGCTCTATTTCTAAAACCTAAATTGAGGCTCTTCTTTCCTATGGTTATTTCAAATTCTAATTTTTAAAATGAAATAATTCATGCGGAAAATGTCATTCCCCTAGAAAATCTTGTGTTCCTTTGATATTTTATGGCTGCAGCTTTTTTCAGTTATATAAGCTCTTTTCAGATATTTGGTTCATTGAATAAGGCCATCCCTTAGAGCTAATCTTTAAGAGCTGGTTCGATGATGTCCGATGCAGTTTGTTTTTCACTTTTACATTATATTCACTTCCATCATTTTAGCGTAATGACAGAGATGTCATATATTTTTATCATTCTATTCAATTTAATTAGTCCGTTCATACGTTTTTAACTTTCCTCTTCTCTTTTTGATTATTTTCATACATATATATGCATATATATTTTTTTATATAGCATGCACAGTAGTGCATTCACTATTTGCCTTTTTTTTACTTGAACAGGCTTTGTTTTTAACCTTGTATTTTAGGCCATAATAAAATTATTATAAACTTGATATAGGGCAAATATAGGGTAAAAACTCCATAAATTCACCGTAGCACAAGTTATATGTACATTATGGCTTAAAAACTGTTATCTGACTGATTCTATTCTCTTCTATTTTAATGGGTGCGCCTTCCCCCAAAGAAACTCACGTCACCATATTTGCACCACGCTTCTTATAAAGATTCTCTATAGTCTTTATGTGCGAGTCTTATCACACATACATGTTAATGCGTGCCCTTTTTCATAGGCTGAACATGTCCCCGCGCGTATGTCTGCAGCAACAGGTCCTGGGGGAAAACACTGTGTTCTCCAGTGAATGAGAAAATATTGCACCTTTTATACCTTTTTTTCTTTTGAAATTGTTTAAAAGAAAAATAATGCCCTAATTGGAAGTAAGTGACCTGGTGTTAGTTGCATTGTACAGAGCTCCTTAGGAGACATTAAGGAACATTTTTTTGAAAAATAATAATAATTTTCAGCTAGATGCAAAATTATTCTTAGATCTTGGGAAGTGGGGCGGGGAAAAAAAAGATCAACTTTTGTGAGCTCTCGCAAAACTGTTGATATGAAGAGCAAGGTTCCTCCGGGTCATCCATAGTCAGAGTGGAAACACAACAGACCCAACAACATTACGCTAGGGTCGAAGGACGAGCATAACTTGTCGTTAGAGGCTGTACAGCTAGATCATAATGAGATTAGCTTACCTTGAACTCTTTATTGCAACAATAAGTTATTGAATGAATGTTTTGCCCACCTTTTCTCTCTTCATCCGCATAATGTCCTCATTTGGGACTTCTTTCAGATGCAGACAACGCTCCAAATTGTCCTCCATTACTTTCTTTTTAGGAACAGTGAACACAATTAATCTACACCGGTAAATAAAAATCAATAAAGTTCTCCTAGTCTATTGTTGTATCTTTTGTGTTTCTGCTCTGCCCATGGGTGACCCGTAAGAACATTGCTCTTAACATAAACAGTTTTGCAAGATCTTGCAAAAGTTCATCTTTTTCTTCCCTACCCCACTTCCAGAGATCACGCAAAAATTAATCATTTTTTTTACCCTCCGTAGCATTATGACCTCCATATAGAACAGACATTCTAAAAATGTGGACAATCTTAGTGGCAGTTGTGATAATTATAAAAGGATTATCCTATTCTAATAAATTAATGGTTTTTGCTTGATTTTGGAAAATCTTAATGTCCTGTCCTGAAAAATCTGGCAAAGCTAAAAGTTAAGCAATGAAGGCTTCTGGCCTGCTTTTGGGGGAAAAATGATAAAGGTGTAAGCAAGTATTATTCTCTACCATTATAATTATTCATTGGAAAAGGGGGTGGGCAGTCGTGTGTTTTATAGTTTTGTTTCATTCTTGAAAACATTAATTGATATAGCTGATTTAAAAACAGATTTTGCTTTGAAACCGAATTATCGTGTTTTCACTTAGTGCTTCAAGTAAATGTGCCGCAAAACGCTGTGCCCCATGATTACATGGACTGCAGCACTTCATTTCTCTGTTAAGTGGCTGACTTGTTTACAGTACATTTTGTCGGCTGCTCTGTTTTGTTAAGTGCTTTTATTCACTACTCCAAGAGAAATTCCCTCCGCATTTGACCTATCCCGACAATTTTAGAGACGCGGCCCACCTTAAATTTGTGGTCTCCATGGCATTACTTCTTGCGTTGCAACCTCGAAACCTTGGTCAAGGCTAATGGCGTCTCTCTGTAAGGGATAAATATGAGCAAAAATAAAAATTGTAAATCCAAAATACGCAAATAAATGCATGTTTTATAAAGAATTCATGATATTTTTCAATTTATTATGATGCTTTGAAGTGTTGCCATAGAGAACATGTGAAGAAACATTGGGACTCTAAGTACATGGTCACTGGCTTGTGAATTGAGTTTAAATTTTAAAGGGCCTTTATTTATGTAGCACTTTTTCTTTCCAAAGGCCTTTTACAGTTGCACCTCATTTCACTCATTTACACACATACACACACACACACACACACACACACACACACACACACACACACACACACACACACACACACACACACACACACATGCATACAACCACACTGATGGCAAAGGCTGTCATGCAAAGGTCCCACCAAGCTCAGTGGTAACAATGAGGGTACAGCATGGAGATATGCAAAACAACAACAGTCTCTCCTCTGCTCACCAGGTGAGTTTAGTGATGGCTCCCAGGAGGCTGGTGGTGTGTACCAGGTGTTGGAGATGCCGTACGAAGGAGAGGACATGTCCATGATGATCATCTTGCCACGGCAGGAAGTACCTCTAGTTTCTCTGGAGCCCATTATCAAAGCACCACTGCTGGAGGAGTGGGCTAACAACGTTAAGCGGCAGAAGGTGGAAGTCTATCTGCCAAGGTAGAACACAGAACTTCATATTTGGAAGCAGTTAGCCTCAGCTTTGCTGATGTTTTATCGATTGTTGACTCTAATATGACTTTTTTTCAAAAATCTGTCTGCTATGTACAGATTCAAAGTGGAACATAAGATAGACCTAAGGAATATTCTTCAGGAGCTTGGAATAAAGAACATCTTTACCCACAATGCTGATCTCTCCGCCATGTCAGGTGACTCAAAAGCTATTTGGAAAATTTTAAATGTGTAGTTCCAATTCTATGGCTACAGTATGTATAGGAGAGTTGAATAGATACAATCTGTCGAGGAGGAAAATCAAGACTTTCTGCTGTTTGGCTGTGGCAAAGCAGGATCTAGCAGCTGTCATATCATATCAAACAAAGAGACAAAGAAGTAAAGCCTCTAAAAACATAAAATGGCAAGTGTATCTTAAATAGCTTATAAAAGCTTCAAATTTATGAATCACTAATTTGATTTTCTTTTCTTTATTTGTTAGTTGATAATGTAATACACAATGAACAATACATTTACAGATAATGATACGACAATCTTTTCCTACATAATACATGACATTTGTACACTGGTTATTATTTTATTACATTATTCAGAGAAAATTTATATTAACTAGAAGACAATTTATTTAAAACTTTAATTTTACTGTAGAATTTTAATGTACCGTTAAACCATATACTTGTGGACAATTCCATCATATTACTTGAAATGTTTGTTGTTAATTGTTGTCCTATCTTATACTATCTGCTGCTATGTCGAATGACAATCATATCCTTTCTGGTATATGTATTACATACATGTGTAGAAAAAATCATGATTGGATTCAAACTCTTTGTAATCAGTGGTTTTTTTTTAGTTATTCTTAATTAATTTAAAATATCATAATCTGTTAGCTGTTCTGTACAACTCGAACCGTCAGCTCATCTCCTTTGCAGAGGACAAGATATAATTATGGTTAATTAAAATCAAATTATTCGGTCTTGTCACATCATTATTTTTTTTATTATTTTTTTAGTTATTTAATTGAATTATTAATATTTAATTATTTAAGTCAAGCTATAATACCAACGGCAGGTAGCTTGAGAATTTTATTTCAGAATGGTGTTATTACACAATTATATGCTTCTCCTCTGTAACAGATAAGAACACGGAGTGTGTCCTCTACATCAGCGTGCAGCTGCACGTGATGAAAGGGAATACTTAGCTGTTCGTATTTATATTTGCTTTTCTTTTTCAAGATGGTAAGGACGTTTACATTGGCAGGGCAGTTCAGAAAGCCTACTTGGAGGTGACTGAGGAAGGGGCAGAAGGGGCTGCTGGATCAGGTTGAGTTTGCTGTTATTCATCTTGACAACACATATTTCATCGGTGTAGCAAACTCAATTTCACTAAACACTGCCCCTCTGTGACAATTAGCATCCATCTGTCTCCCAGGTATGATTGCTTTGACCAGGACTTTGGTGCTGTACCCACAAGTCATGGCCGACCACCCCTTCTTCTTTGTCATTAGAAACCGCAGAACAGGTTGGTTATGAACAAAGGTTACTTGTATAACTCCCCTTATGAAAACATGGCTTCAGACAATAGGCTATGGCTTGGAAATTCAATATATCTTTATATAACGAATCCACATGACTTCACACTCAACATAAATATTCACTGACTGCCAGTGAAAGTAACCAGCAACATTGAAAGGTAATATTAACCTTAACTATACATAGTGGAGGGATAACTAACAATTTTTACCAGATAAACAATGAAGATAACCCTACATTTTCTAAATATATATATTTATACACTGTGTGTGTGTGTGTGTGTGTGTGTGTGTGTGTGTGTGTGTGTGTGTGTGTGTGTGTGTGTGTGTGTGTGTGTGTGTGTGAGTGTGTGTTTGTGTAATATACACACATATAAGGTAAAATAAATGGTCTCGTCTCGTTAACATTTCAGACGCAACGCAGCATCAAAAATTCTGGAGCGTATATTTTACCATTCGCGTGGGCTCCCTTCACAAATTGGACGTTGCGTGGTGAACACTAAAGAGGAAGATACTCGTCACTGCAGCATCCCATCAGCTCTCTTGACAGTCAAGCGCCCGCCGCACTTGACTGTCACTCGAAGAGTCAAATTAAGCTCGAGAACCGATGCTGACGGTTGATAATTACAGATATAATTTCAACATGGGTAAATGCTTTTGTTAAATTAAGTAGTTTACCTTGTAAAGCACCGTTAAGGTAATAAATTGTGTCAGGGGTTGTGGCGGATCAAGGGGGTCAAACAGCAATCAAAGGTGCAGGTTACTGCTTATTGTGACTTTACGTTAAATAACCATAAAATTAAATGGACCACTTCGGCAGCAGGCCACCTCACTCTTTCCATTGCCCCAGGCGGTCACTCTTCGGTTCAGATCCTGCTGCCAACGCAGGCAACAACTACTAAGTGAAAACAAAGTATAGATATGAACATAATTAACTTTGTTAACCACTTTTGTGATTAACATTTACCAATAAAGCAAAGTTAATGTCAGACATGCAATGGTTTTGTGACTTATATCCCAGTGGTCATTTGACCAGGAAAACAATGCAAATCATGATGTTGCCACTTTAAGCCCAATTGTTATGAGTTATCACTAAGGATGGGTAGTATGATAAATATGGTTGTCATTATAATGAAAATGTTTTTTTATATATTGTTGCAAAATGATGTCATTTTTACAAAAAGGCACATGCTCAGTTAATTTATTCCCTTGTGTTATTACACTTTTATTTAAAGTGCATCACCTGTGAGGTACATGATATACACAATTAAAACTTATTTTTCTAGCTTGGTCAATTTGCTTACAAATGTGTCATTTCTTGCAGATATTAAAACTGAATTTGACTTAAGAGATATTCATATCAATTCATAATTATTACATTTATATATACATATAGATACACACATGTATATATGCATATATATATGTGTGTGTGTGTACATGTGTATATAAACACATATTTGTGTTTATGAAAATCATTCAATTTACCTCTGAACATTTTCAACAATTTTCTCATCAATGCATGGATCATTGCATCCCCTTTTTTTCAGCCTGCATCTGAATTTAGTTCTATTCATATAAATTCATTATTCTTACACATATATATACACACATAATTCTTACATGTACATGCAGTTTCTTTTATGTTTCTTGTTCTTGTTTTTAGACAATGATATTGAAACTCACTGAATTGGAAAAAAAATCAGTAAACAATAAGTATGCAAACCATAAAATGATTCATGTTTAAATATTACAACATTTTTGTTACACCTCAAGTAATACAGTATGTACTACACGTAGCTGGAACATCAAGAAGTGTGTAAGCATCAAAAACATGCAGTTGCAACCCTGTACATCTACAGTTGATACATTTTCACTTCTAAACAATAAAATAATTACATTTAGGTTTTAAACATCTATGTATCAGTGTTTATTTCTTCTGCTTCCAGGGTCCATTCTCTTCATGGGAAGGGTCATGACCCCGGAAGTCATCGAGCCCAGCGACCACGACTTTGGTTCCATGTAGCCAGGATTGCAGATCACCAAACAAGTCAAGATCCTGACATCATGAAAACATCCTCAGCTGTGTTTTTTACTCTTTATGAAAAAAAACAAGCTCTGAATATGATATAATATAGTATATATTGAAATATGACACTTAATGTAACTGTGTGTTTTGATACTGGAAGTTTTAAACTCGGATAAAGATAAGCAGAAAAGGCAAGATGTAAATATTGTCGCGCAAAGGATGGTTTGTAATCGAGGAAAATAGAACACATGATATGTATTCGAAGCAGAGCCCCTTTAAGTTCAGCAGCTTCACACTCAAATGCAAAAAAAAAAAAAACACGCTTTTCTCTCACCTGCTGCAAAAGCTAAACACACATGGCACTCGTTTCAAGTTAATCACACCCAGTGCATCTGAAGTTGTGTTCTATATACACATATATGCTCAGTATTTATGACAGTGTAAACACTTTGTCCTTCATACAATGGATCCTAGTAATATATCTCATCCAGACAGTATTCTGGTTCTTTTTTGTTTTTAAACTGTAGGCACGTTTAACTGCTGATGAACTAATAAGCCTTACCGCATCAGAGCAGTGGCTTCAGCCTCAACTTGGGCGTATCACAGGTAAGCAGAGGGGACTGCGGAACATAGACAGGTTGCTATAGAGACCAAGGGGCTCATGCAGGCACATGGAAAAAGATCTGCACCATTTTGGATGTACATAAAGGGAGAAACAGTAACACCAGCTGTACTCAATCTTTTACTCAATAAATCCATGAATGTTGCCATTAAAGTTGTCTGTTTTGTATAAATATCAGGCGTTTTTTTTAAAGGGGGGCTTGCTCACGTCCACCACTCATACCGTCAAGCATGTTATCAATTTAAATACTAGCAACTATGGTCTTTGTTAGAATGCCAAACAAGAAAATCATCAGAGGGTCCTGTAAGAGATACTTATTCTGTATTTGGTACATGTATAGTTGTCAGTCTACCAGTATTATCTAAGGAGTAATGTCTGCTCGCTAACTTACACACACAATTGTAGAAAAAAAATGCAAGTGGCATCATGGGGCAACTAAAGAATATACAGTTCTCAGGAAACCTTATTATTTTATTGTGGATTTCAATCATATCCAAAAAAAACATTTTGACCAATCCTTATCCCTGTTAGGATCGTTGTGTTTTTAAAATTCTTGTTTTATTTTTTTTTCATTTTGCAACTCCACAAATCATGGGAAAAATTCACAAGTGAATAATTAAAGGTTCAGTATATTGATAAAATTATCAGAAATTCTGAGATAAATTTAAACATTACATGTATTGGAATTTAATATTTGAATGAAACAAATACATATAAAAGTTAATTTGTTTGGCCAGGTAATGTAATTTTTTTTAAACTTTTTTTTAAATTGTCTCTTATTAGTATTTAGACTCATATTTATTGAAAGTGTTATTGTTGCGCTGCTGCGACAATTAATAAAGTATTATCTTAACTTAAGTCAGTCAAAGCCGCTGGCAGGTCTCCTGTTTAAGGTAATTAGCCTGTCACAGTTAATTTAATATATGGATTTTAATTTTCACTTAGACTGTCGGGGCAGAGACTGTCCCTCCACTGTTTGTGTTCCACCTCCCCATTGTGAGAACCCTGAACAACCGTTGCCAGGCAACAAGTGCTTCAGTGACAGTCTCGTAGTTCAGAGGCGTCTCACCTGACTTCAGCAGCAGGCCACAGCGGTGTCAGTCAACCAGGATAACAACCAGCACTGAACACTCTCTGTCTGTGAGCACTCTCAAGATACCGACCTCCATGGGTAAGAGCTGCACCGTCACAGAGCCAAACAGAGTTGGTCACAATGTGTTAAACACCAGGAGAATTTACAAGCAGAGGATCAGGACATGTCAGAGAGGTGAGGCCAAGCCTACTGCGTGTGTGTGTGTGTGTGTGTGTGTGTGTGTGTGTGTGTAGGGGGGGGGGGGGGGGGGTTTTTTTGTTGTTAAAGTTTTTTG
>CAAKHD010003020.1:35140-46600 GCA_901007705.1 Fistularia tabacaria | reverse complement strand
TGAGAGATATGAGGGGGGGGGGAGGGCGGTCTTGGGGGTGGGGTGGGGGTGGGTGTGGTGGGGGGGTGGGGTGTGGGGGGGGGGGGGGGGGGGGGTCCGTTAATTAGTTATGCAATGTTTCTGTCAGTGCGGAAATGAATTATCCATCTCAGGAGACACCCGAGGCCGTTTTAACGTAGAAAGGTTTTGACCAGGGACCTAACAAGGGGGAAGACTTCAAATAGAAAAATGCTTCATTTTTTAAAGAAGGACTTATTTGAATGAGTTGTGCAGAAGTTCAGATTGCACCACTCAGCTTTGCGATGCCAACTGCATTCATCCCTGGCTTCATTCTATTCAGTTAGGCACAAATGTGACATTTGATAAGCTATTATGTATTACCATCTTAACCACCAATCTTCTGTAAAGTTCCAATACAACGCCATATCAAACGTCTGGTGTATAAGATTTATATCATTACTGGCCACCAGCAAAATTTGTACACTTATATGCTATTTATTTGTGCAAAAATGTCTACTATTAATAGAAAGAGACATTCTTATCTCAGATAAATGCATTTCTTGGCAAATATCCTTTGCTAATATTACGGTGTGGAAATTTGTCACATAGATCAATGGATAGTGGATAGGGAAAGTCCAAAAGATTAAATATTTTATCCACAACATTTTCCTACATCTCAATTTTTGGAAAAGAAAAAGGCATCAGATTCTGTATGTGAAATGTTAAAGTTTCTGCTGTAAATATAAATCAGAGTAATATCCATACTGAGAACCGGCAAAACCCAAACATCACTTTTTATGAATATTGACATCTAAAAGGTCAAAACACTTAGAATTAAAATTGAAATTAACATCATGAATTAAAAATAACTTTGTACTGCCAGCTATGATCAGTATCCTTGATACAATGGCTGATGTCCTGTTACTATCATTATAACATACTTATGACGTTATAATAACAATCTATTTAATCAAGTTTGAAACAGTTTTGGTTTATAGCTGGATCCCTATGGGAATGAACGTTAAGTAAAGAGATACGTTATTTTATGTACAAGATACACGCCTTTAAGGTATTAAAGTCATGTAAATGCTGATATAGATGAGCCCAATGATACCTGTGGATGCAATTTGCGATGACATATTAGTTACATCTGTAGCATGTAGCATGCAACACCATTTGGTGACCAGCATATGTATATAATAAATACATAAATATTGATATATTCCTAAAATAAATGGTAAAAGGAAGCTGCATTGGAAAAAACAAACAAACAATTGTTTTCAGTCATGTTGGACAAATAAAGCATGCAAAGGTCCAAAAAACTTACACTTCATCCCAGCCCCCATTAATTATTATTCGATGCAAATGAGCTGCTATCATTAAAAGGCATTAAGCAAAATCAAATAGCCACAGGTAGTATCATAAGATCCCCTGAGTATTATCCACGACATTGAGCTATCGGACTCAAGTGAATTTAACTCGGAATATCATTGTTTATGTGACCACATATTACTTACGGAGGAGTGGCATCCAGCTATTGATTAGTACCTGCACAGATGTCACCTGCCACGGCAATGGCTTCCAATCTCCATTGTCAGACCCGAGCAACCTGCAACCGACACCCCTCAGCCGGTGGTCAGGCTTTCAACACCCACCGGAGCTTCCCTTACAGACAAGATAGCTCATCTTCAGACTAGGTCAAGAGAGGTGACCGTGCACCGAGTGACCCTCTCCCTCTTCAATTACGCCCTCCCAGTTCCTCAGGTGTGAACACTCTCAGCAGCAGCCTACCCAAGTCCCACTCATCCCGGTACTCTGATGCCGGCATTGCAGGAACACCCCTCTCCGCGGACCAGAGTTCAGATTCTGGACTCGTGCTTACACCTGTAAGTGTTCCACACACACATACACTACTCATGTGACCCAAGGGTCAATGGCCACTTTCATTGGCTTATATCCCACTTATCATTCACCAGCATTTGATGTATTAATACGGCGCCCAACAATTTAGCCTGACAAGCCCTTCAACCCCTTCAACTCATCAAAATGAACAAAGCCTGTATGTCAAGGATTTAAAGGACTAATTCAGATATTATATTTATGAGGGATTATGAGAGAATAGATGCAATTATCTAATGCTGATTGTGTTGATCTTTGACACAGCGTTTATTCTGTGTTACCACAGCTGCTGCTATCTGTTGTTATCATTTTTTTTGTTTATTTTATTGTTTAGTTTTTTTATTTTGTTGTTTCACTGCACTGTATTTAGAATTCATCATTCATTCAGCATTTCTTAACTGAAAAAAATAAAAATAAAAATAAAAATAAATAAATAAATAACAATAAGAAAATACTAGTTTTTAATGGGTGACTCGCGATGTATATTCCAGCAGCAAAATGCACAATAAAAACAAATTATTATAATACATTTGAATATTATATTTATTTTGCTTTTATGGGACAATTAGTTATGGGTCAGCTGTTGCTCAGTTGCTCGAGCAGGCGTTTGTACAATCGGATGGTTGGCGGTTTGATTCTCGCCTCCTCCTCTCTACATGCCAAAGCGTCGAGTTGCTCCTGACGGTCTGGTTAGCATCTTGCATGGCAGCTCTGCCGCCATCAATGTGTGTACTGAAAGGGTGAATGCGATTTAGCATGAAGCACTTTGAAACCGCGGGGTGTTGAAAGCGCTATATAAGGTGGCCATTTACCAATTTGAAGTGGTTTAAAAATGCAATACACTGGATTATATTTACCCATTCACAAACTCACACACCGATGGCAGAAGATGTTATTGGCTTGCATGCTTTTCCTGCACTTAAGGTCGCAGCTGTCCCTAAAAGGTGAAGGGTACATCCCTCACCAGTCGATTGCAGGGCCACAGAGTAGAGAAAGACAACCATTCACTCTCTCATTTACATCTTGGAAATTTTTCCTCTTAATATCTTGCATCTCTTGGGACTGGATACCGAAGAACCCGGAGGAAACACACGCAAACACGGGGAGAACATGCAAACTCCAGACAGAAAGGTGCCCAATGGGAATCAAACCAGGGTCCTTCGTGGTGTGAGGCAGAAGTGCTAAACACTGCGCCACAGTGCCACCTACTGGCAGATACATAATATTAATGACATAACATTTGCTTGAAAACTCCCACTTTCACTTGTTTCATCCCCCTAAGCTCTCTTCAGGATGTTTTGCAGCCGCTCAGCCATTGCCACACAGGTCATTCCTGTGTCTATCGTGACAAAGGAAAGGGTACAGTTACAGGGACAAAGAGGAGGACAAGGATAGGTAAAAGGGGTTGAAAAGGTCAATTAAAGTTGATATGTCTTTCAGTAAAACACATTTTATTCATTGTTATTTATTCATCTATTTTATTGTATATTTGTTTGTTTATTCATTTAGCTTTCTATTAGACGTTTTTCCCATTTTTGGCATATCTATAACCAGCCTGTTTCAAAATTGTCTTTTAAACAAGACTTGCCAACATGAAAAGCCATGCATGGACGGGAAAACAGAGCGCTGGCAAGATCTACCGATTGGATTTATCAGCTTAGCTCATTTGTAGTGTAAAATAGACTGATGACTGATGTAATAAACAAGATAAGCGCACTTAAGTGGTATGAAAATGATAATAGAGATAAAAAGGATAAAACAGGATGGAAATGTCAATGCGAAATAATGACCAGCGAATGAGAAAGTGTTTCACCATGTTAGAAGCATGTCAGTGTTTTGTGTACTGATCTTAAAAATCATCTGATTTTTTGGCGGGAGGGGGGAGGGGGTTGGCCTTCCTACTTCAACCGTATGCCAGTAGTAGTTGATGTTGCCTCAGTGTTACAGCGTCTCCTGTTCTGTTATTTTAATTTATATCTCTCTTCGTGTCCACCACGATGTGTTTGAATGTGTGTGTTTGAATTTTAGCTGATATTATTTGCACCGTCGGGATGAATTTTGACTTAATTTCTGGGGAGTAAACAACGCATAACTGGCTTTTGCATGAGTGGTTCCACAGACACGACCTATAAGGATGTATGTCTTTATATGACATGTGAATGAGTGGTTGAATGATTGTATATTTCTATATGAAGTGTAAATGATGGAGTGATTGGCTATATGTCTCTACATGACATTTGAATGAGAAGGTGAATGTTTGTATTTCTCTATGACCTGTGAATGATGGAGGGAATATCTAAATGTCTTTAAATTATGTCTGAATGAGAGGGTGAATGGTTGAATATTTCCATATGATCTGTGAATGATTGAGTGAATGCTGTATGTCTCTATATGGCATACCCACTTACTGACCGTTGAGGGTGAATCCCGCCTCTCGCCCAGTGATAGCTGGGATAGGCTTTTGCCCCCCCCAGCGACCCTGAGTGGAGGGTAAGAGAATGAATGGATAAATTTTGAAGATCAAGATATCTGATGGACAATAATTCAATTTCAGTAATTTATCAATCACAATTATTACAATGACAGGGGGGTTATCTGGGGAGACCTGTGTCACCTCTTTCTTTCTTTCATCAGCTTCCATCCAGACGGTGCCGGTTTTCATCGTGGCATCGCCTGGAGCACTGCGATGTCACCGGGGACCAGCTGACCTGCCCCCGGGTTAGAGAAGGTCTGGAATGATATAAACGATTGATGTCTGCGCTGTGTTTTTTTTACCACATACTGCCACAGCTGTGACACTGATATCACAGTTAATGATACGTTTGGATAGGATTTTAACGAATAGAGCCCTTTCTGTACTCCCAAGGTACATTTTATGACCTTTACAGATGAATAGCACTACAATACTAACCACAGAACCACCAAATGACAAACAACCCCAGATTTACTTTCCTTATGGATCAAACTTCAACTCATCATTTAGCTAGGCTCTCTTTATTTTATTTATTCCCTTCATATGTAACCTGACCAACAGGTTTGCCTTTACAGGCTTTATAGCACTGTTATTATGTACATATACAAACAGAACAAGAGAATAAATTGACTGTATCAGTCTATTGCTATTTTTTAGACCACACCTCATACCTTGCTAAATGAATAATTTAATTGCTCCTCTTTGAGTATGGGGTCAAATCTTTTGTTTGGTCAAAACAAACGTGCATCCAATATCAATCAGAAGCCACCGAAAACTGCATTAATTGAGCCTTTTGTTTTGTTTTAACACCTCTCGCCGTGGCGGTGTCACCTCAAGGGCCGTCAGAGGAGGAGATGTTTCAAAGAGAGGGGGATCAGGTTTTTTTGGAAAACTGGTGGGGAAGGAACATGAGGAGGAAGGGAGAAGGGCAGAGTTGGGACGAGAGGAGGCGAGAAAACTGGGAGAACTGTCTGGTGAGCAACCAGTTTATTTTATTATTTGTCAGGAACGTATGGGAGAGAAGACCGCCGACTATTCTACTCTTTTCAGGAGTTGAACCTGTCTTACCAGGACTTGGGGGACCCCTTCCAACAAGATAACTTCCTCAGGATCCTCCGCCGGTTAATCCGTGTAGAGCAGCTACAACTGGTTGACAACTCACTGACCGACCTGAATTCTGTACGTCTGCCAAGGTGTGTATGGTCTTTGTCTTAATCATAATCTTCCCCTTTTCCTGTCACTTCACCTTGAAATCTCTAATACTGAGATATAATTATAGAAAGGCTAATATAATTATTGCATTGTTTGCCTGCAACAACGATCGGTTGGATGTTTCTCTCCATTTCTCGCAGTTGGCCAGGGTGTGCAATTATTCTCCAGAAGGCTTTGTACTTTTTATTTTTATTATTTTTAACTCAAGTGAGCGGAAGAGGGCAATTTGGGCAGATCTTTTTATTGCATGCTTGAATGTGTTTTGCACCGGCTGCTTTTATCACTATGAACATATTTAATGTAGTGGAATATTACATGGACTTTTTTGATGAAAAAGAAAAAAATACATATTTATATTTTGAAGTAAGGTGGAGGATTCTAACTACCTGGGATCAACAGTCCAGAGCAGTTAAGAGTGTGGAAGAGATAAAGTCAGACTGAAATGGTTTGGACATGTACTTAGGAGGATGGTGGATATATTGTAAGAGTGATGCGGAGGTTTGAACTGCCAGGCAGGAGTCCGGGAGGAAGACTGAAAAGAAAAGAATATTGTTTAGATATAAACAGCTCAGGACATTCATTGAAATAGCTCTGCATGTTATTGTCCTAAGTTTTGATTTCATTAATTGGGGAACATTTTAGGGCTTTAAGAAATCTTTACCAGGGAACCTTTGTAACCGATTTCCATTTAGAGTGATTTTGCCCTCTTTGATGGTCCAAGGAGAAAACTAATCAAGTATACGGGCTGTGTGTGTATGCTTTGCCTTCGACAGGTGCAGAATTTTGAATCTGCACCATAACCAGCTCGCATGTTTTCGTCAGCTGCCAAAGCTTCCAGTGGTGGAGCACCTTTGTCTATCCGAGAATACCATTGGCTCCCTGCGAGGTCTGGGAGCTTTGCGAAACGGTCCACTGCGCTCCTTGAATCTGAGCCGCAACCCGGTGACCTTCACTCAGGACTACCGTGCACAGTGAGGAGATGAGCAGTGAAGGAAATGATACCGGAAAGATCAAACTACAACAGGTTGGAATTTTAAATAAATCAAATCTGTTTCTTTTTTTGTCTCTGCAGTGTTTTCTCCCATTTGCCAAAGCTGGAGATCCTGGATGGCATCCCTAAGATGCCCGAGGATTCCCTGCCAAACAGACTACGTTTCCCGGACATCAGCAGGATTTGCAACATCTTGTAAAACGTTTTCCTAGGATATATTTGCTCGAGCTCTGATCTCCAGAACCCTGTATGCCGTTTTTACCAAAGTGAGAGCGAAGCCTCAAATATGTTAAGAGGTAACTACTGCCAGAAATAGACAAAAAGCTTAATAACTTCCAGTCCATTGATCATAACTGTCATATGTGAAGAGGTCTGACCCAAATACAAGGACAATCCCAGGAGATAAGGCATTCAAGGACTTTATTGAAGTAGGGAGGGCTGTGCTGGGTACGGGTTGAGGCAGGACGGCGCTGAAACTCGAAAGGGAGGATTCACAGCAGCCGGCGAGACGTAGGCCTCTGGACCCAGGAATGAGGAACTTGCGAGGAGCAGTGAGGGAGGGCCGTGAGGTTGGGTGTGCAGCACAATGATCGGGCCCTGAAGGGCCGGCAAACAGCTCCTCTTATTCTCAGCCCGACAAGGATTAATGACTCCCACCTGCTGGATTTCACTCCTGCATGGCTGCTGCTTGACGAGCAGCAGCTGGATCCCAACAGTAAATGTAATGGGCCCTCGACTTAAAAGCAATGACATGTGATGTCCCTCACACTTAGGCCTCATAGGCCTTAATGAAAAAAAAAAAACAAGGAAAAGATGAGGGTATACTATAGAAAAATGAAACGCATTTTGAAAATTTCATCTATGCAAAAAAATTCCCATCATTTAGCTGGCATCAGGAGGTTGGTTTATTTATTTTTATTTGAGTCCAATTACAGATGTTACTTTTGTCTTAAAGCATATTCTGGACCAAACACAAACAAGCAAAAAGTGTCCAATATTAATCTGGATTTTGAGATTCGTTGAGTGTTGAGATTTGACATGTCAAGGCAAGCTAATGTCACCTCTGTGAAGTGATGTCAGCGCTGTTAATAGAAGTTGTTACCTATATGAATATGTATATGTACATACAAATTTCAAATAACAAGTTTTAATTTTTTTTTTTTTTTACAAAAGGCCTTGCTGTATAAATGCCCACCTTTTATTTGGTCTTCTATAATCAGTACATGACTTATCTCCATATGTACGTATGTATACACACAGTGTTTGCTATTCAACTGTCCATAGTGTTTAGCATTTTTATGTTTAGTATTAAACTATTCACAATGAGCCACATATGTCTGTTTTATAGGTGATTTTACTGCACACATCTTTTATTTATATCAAAAATAGCTAGATGGGAAGATAAACGGGGTTTCTCCCTTCGAGGCTTATCAAACATTTAACACTGAGACTCCTGAGATTTTCACACTGCTAGAACATTGTGTGCATTTCGGTTCAGAGCTTTAGAAAAATAAAAAGGATCCTGGTGAACACCAGGATATAATGACTTCTGCAGGGGTCAAAAAAAAAAACAAAGGTCTCTTCCAGTGGGCTGAGGTTGATTTATTCATACTTTGCAGCAGCAGTCTATTCCGCTTTGATAGCGGTGTCATTTTCAACCTGCACCTGAAATATAAACACACTTTGTTATCTGATATTGCACAACAAAAGGTATGAATACTGCAGTGAGCCAACACAAACATGCACAGGAACAAGACGACTGCATATACAAACACAAACACACACACACACACACACACACACACACACCACAGGCCTTCTCAAGAAGAGGAACACAATTTATACTCTCACTAACAAGCGCACAGCCGGTGCAAAGGATAGCAGTTACATGCCTCATTAGGATTCTTTTACGTGTGGATGATTGTTTTGCGCAATTGCATTTACCAGTGTGTGAAGCCGGAGATAAAGTCCTTGGCTGATGAGAGAGATTGTTCCCACTACAGAGGCAGGGTGCGAAGTGCACCAGATCTTCATGAACAAAGATCCAGATCAAAAGGCAGAGCTCAAAGTGATGGCGTTTACAGCTGTTTTTAGGACATCGGTTTCTTTTGACAGCGGAGTTTGTGTTTGGATTTGCTAAAAACAAACAAAAAAAAACAAAGGTTCCATTGCTTGGAGCAAATATTATTTTTAAGACTGAATATTTGGCAGGTGTGTGGGCATGCATCTCAAGACAGACTCCGGCTTAAGCAGGCAGCACGTCGGAATTATTCATGCGGGAGTAATTCGCCCATGCAGCAAGACGGAATGCCAGAAATGTGCAACAGTGATCTGATCCACAACATTTTTTGTTCTTTTTACAAATTTACAGCATGCAGCCATCAGGGCAAAGCATTTCCTCGTTTCTTTGGATGGGACAGAATATTTGCAGTACGTATTTGTAGCTGCTGTAAACAAAGTAATGAGACACCTGTCACTCTCACTCTCCAGTGGGGAGACAATTGCGGCACAGCAGAGGGATGATGATAATGACGAATATGATGATGATGATTATGATGGGAAAGAATAAACAAGAATAACAGATTAAAGAGAAAGGCAGAAGAGAGGCCTTCAACTGAGAAATGGGACAAATACTCACATTCATAAACTCCCTGGCCTCTGGGTTTTAAAACTAGGGAGTGAAAAAGTCAGATTTTTTGCACTGCTTGACGAGAACATGTCAATTTCAGTGCATACTTGACTGAAGAAAAGTGGAGGGGTTTTTAAAAGTCCAGCCGTCCCACTGCCAGACAAGAATCTGTTCATTTGATGCGTAATGTGAAATCGATGTGTGGTAGTTCAGTGTATCTTGTCCTATCATTCCTGAACGCTGATCAGTGGTATTATCGGCTGCTTGGCCAGGGTCTAGTCCCTCCTGTTGACCCGAGCTCAACACTTTACAGGGGAAAAACTGCGAAGTGTCATGTTTAAGCTGCAAATTCTGGGGGTCCCCCCCGGAGCTGCAAGTGATTAAGATGATTCTTTTCAAAGACCTTGTTTCAGTGTTTGCTGAAAATCATTAAGTTACGTCTTGTGTTTAGACGGCTAATTTAAAGAAACAACAAATCTAGATATTTAGAAGAAAAATCCCCAAAAATCCTTTTTATCAGTGAATGATAAAAGACATGCATTAAAAAGTTAATGAAAACTTGTAATGCAAATAGTAAATGTTGATTGTTGACTGCAATCAATTGTGTATCGTTGAGCTGACTCCAACACATATCAATGTTGAATTAGTGACTGGCTTTCGCAAACAGACTAATGTGCAATTGAAAATTTAATGAATTTTCTTTTGCCCAGATGTCAAGATTTTGGAAAAAAAAAATTGTGATATTACAGCTTTCATCAAGATTAATACCTGAGATGTTGAGAAAATGCACAGAATAACAACTTTCTGTTATTTCCACAACATTTTTGCGGGTTAACTTGTATTTTCTAAGTTGTTCCCAGTGAGAAAAAAAAAGTAAAAACCTATCGGGAAGACACTCAAAATTAACTCTTCAAAAAGTGCTTGAACAGGAGAACTGGACAGAACCAAGATAAGTACCTGAAATCCTTCAAATTCTATTTCACAAATCATCATTGAAATCAGAATCAATAAATCCAATAAAACGGTTGTAAAACATACAAAGACCGTCGGTTTCAGCACACTGTGCAGCAGGCTGAGCTTTTGACAAATATCTAAATCTAAAAAAATGTCAGCAACCGACTTTAGTAGCCGTCTTTTCAAGGCCATGTGAAAATAAACATTTTTGTTTCGCAAGCATTCTTTTGTTTCCTCTTTTTTTATCAATCGCATTTTCCAAGTGCAACGAGCCGAAGACAGTTGCCAAGAATATTAGATGCATCAGTTGTACAAGATCAAGAAATATTTCCTTGATATGTGAAAGGACTCGGGCTCTCTGTTACCCAACTTTAGGACAAGAAAATAGAATAAAAATGGCATCTTTCATGATTGTCACGACTGTTTAAATCATCAATAAATAATAGAAAAAACACTTGTTCAATTGGAATGCAAGATAAAGAATGACACCTCTGCAATGTTATGACAGTTTGGAGAAAAAAAACAAACAAACAAACAAAGAAACAAAGAAAAACACATTAAAGGCCTAAACTTGACAGAATTAAAATAACGTTAATTTACTTTTCCTTACTTTACAGAGAGTTGAGGACAGCATGTGATAAAAATACATTCTCTATCTGGTTGTTAAAAACCATCAAGCAGACCTGTGACTAGACAGAGGTAATGTATACTATTGTTTAAAAAAAGCTTGAAAATAAAAAAACAGTACATATCCGTTACGCCCTTGGATTCTAGTCCATTTACACAGTGTCTGCTCATCAGTTCCAACACCAGTGTTTGCATCCTTTCTCCAGGCGAGACATGCCTGCTCTCCTGATTGGGGTTTTTGATTAATGGCTGGGTTTATTCCTTCGGGACACAACGAAAAGGAAGGGAGCGAAAAGGCACTGCGACTCGTCTAAGACTGGATTACATCTCAGCCCTACGTTTGGCTCCCTCCTCTCGAGCGATGTGCTCCTCTTCCCCTTCCTCCTGGTAATTGTCTTCGTCTTTTTTCAGATCCTCCTCTTTTGGTTCGTCCTCTTGATTTTTCAATTCCTCCTGGGAGAAATAATCAGAGTTGTCACCGAAGACAAAAGAACTTTTACATGATCATATATATATATATATATATATATATATATATATATATATATATATATATATATATATATATATATATATATATATATATATATATATATATATATATATATATATTTTTTTTTTTATTATTTATTTATTTATTTATTTTTTCCTTTCTACAATATCTGGCTCACTTTT